>ML842523.1:11913-39555 GCA_009831015.1 Picea engelmannii
TGTAGAAATTGGTGGAAGAACTCCTAACAGCATGCCTATGGCAAGTGATAAATATGTGGTGGCAAGTGGTAATGTGCTACATCATAGTGAGTGATAGATATGGTACTAACTACATTTCAAGCATGTACTTACTCACATGGTTGCATGAACAATATCACAATTAATGAAAATACATTTGGTTATTATGAAAATATAATGGGTGGATGTGATGCTAGGATAGCATGGAGTGGAACTAGTGAAGTACAATGTCACATGAAAAATACACGCATTAAATATCCTAATATTCTTGAGCAACAATCACTAGTGCTTCTTTATAGATTTGTTCTTATGAGTAATGGTGGTGGTGTTGGTCAATACAAAGAAGGGGATGGTATTACTCAAGAGATTGAATACAATTGTCCATTGGCTTGGTATTCTCTCAAACTATGAGTACATGAACACAAAGGTTTAATGGGTGGCAAGGATGGAGTTTGTTGACACATTTTTTTTATAAGAAAAGATGGTTGTCAAGTTTATCTTGAGGAAAGAAAACCATAGATAGGAAGCTTAGGGATATCCATCAAATTTTAATTCTAAAAGTTAGTGGATGGGATTGCAATTCTTTAGGATCTTATCATTCATAATTTATAAATAATTTGGTTTTTCTCTACATGGAAGTAGGTATTTGAAAACATCATGTAGTGAAGAAGAAAATTGGAGGGAATGTATAATGTACAACTCTTAAATGGAAATGTGGGCGAAGTATATTGATTCGGAGATATTCTTTCGAATTGAAATTCAAGCAAGTAAAAATGTTATAATTGAGTTATATTTCCCTTTCTTGGCTCAGTTTATTTTGTTGTTCAAGTAATCCACTTTCATATTTTTGGATATATAGTGTAGATTGACATTCATCTACACACTCAAAATTAATATACGACATGAATGGAGAATGTTTCACTTCAAATTTTGTAATGTTGCTAAATTTTAAAGAAATTGATTGAGATTCATATTTTATTTATTTCTTTCAAATTTTGCATGACTTTTCTATCCACCGCAGAGAAAACTGAAATGTAAGTGTTCCTAGTATTGCTACTCTTTTGGTGCAAGAATGCTCTAATATTTCCTTCTCTCCATTTTTTCCATTATATGTATTGGTATTATTCCCCTTGTGATGTTGACTTTTTCCATATTTCTATGTTTTCTTTTACATATTTGTTTATTTTCATTCCAATACAACTCTCCTTTGGCTCTCTATCACATTGAATTCCCTTCTATTATTTTCCATTTCTCCCCACTATTTTATTAATTTTATTCTTTTTCTTGACTCTCCTTTCAATATTCTTTCTTTCATTAATTGTATTAGTCCATTAAATTAGGAGCCACAAATCATAAAAATTAGTTCTTCATATGAGAAATAGACAACATTTGTTTTTAATACTAATGTAACATCATTATCTATCGTTAAGAGTATCAAAATCAAATGGATTAGTATTTTAAGCACTAAAATGTCATCATTATATTAATTATACTAAAAAATCATATTGCTTCCTAGGTTGCTTGAAATTATCTAGGTGCAGATCTGTAGCAGTTGCAACTTTCCTTGCAGTGGATTAATATGGTAGGACAACATTAAGAAATTATGATCATTTTAGAGAAAATACTTTCTCGGTCACATTTTGTTAAATATTTTTTACCCTTAAAATTATAAATTAGATTATTAGAGAGAAATTTTGTTAAATCTAAATATTATTATTCTTGAAATTCCCTTTGGAGGATCCTCACATGGAAGTGATGAAAATATTTAGATATCACCTTTGGTGTATTTTCCTGGTTGTTTTGAAGTCAAATTATTAGTAGTATTGCCATTTTTTCTTCAAAAGAAAACCTTGTCGGGAAACGCCTTGATGATCCTCACACTCATGGATGGTACCCAAAGAAAAATCATTATTGTTCATTATAATTACTAACCTCATAGGGAACAAAGTGAGGCATGCAATAGAGGGTGAGCCCAAACAAGTCTCCATTAACATGCAAGAAAGAAATCATTTAGGAAATTCTGCTTGTCAAATTAGTGCCTAAATTCATAATTGCACAAAACAAGATGGCTCATCATAGTATCTTTATTAATGGCCACCATATCTCCTTGGGTGGCTTGAATAATATCAAGGGATCTTAAGAAGTGTTGGCATCCTCTTGGGGTGGTGGTATTTTGGAAATCACCAAGGGTAATACAAGGGGGTTTTTCATTGACCAAACAACAAGGGATATATTCAATGCAACCATGTGACCAACTTTGTTAATGATTATTATTTTTGTCAAACATTCCTTCCAAATCAATGCTTACATAGATAGTCTAACCCATGCCATGTTGTTGTGACTATGCTTTGGACAAAGTTGAAAATGGATTCAATGGGAACTATTTCATTGTGTAATTTAGGAGTTTTCATAGTTGATGAAGGTGCATCTCATTTACTTGTGTCTAATTTTTCAATGAAAATTTTGCAACCTCTATCACTTTACTAATCTTAGGAAAATCCAAAGCTACCTTTTTACATTTAAAAATTGTATTAGTGTGGCAATTTCAAAGTTTATATAAAATTTCCTTTTTATTAAATGCCATGGAACTTTGAAATTCACACTTCATGAGTTGTTTACCTTTCAAACTTGTACTTTTCCTTCTAATAAGGGTAAGGGTTTTCTCGATCAAAGTTACTTTCCCCTTCTAACAAGGAAAAAATTAAGTGTTCAAATGATTTTGGTATTCTAAAATGGGAATTAGGAATAACCACCCTAATAAAGTCTAGTTGTTGATCCATTGCAAGGCCCTTTTAAAAGGGACCAACTATTTTTTTTAGTTCTATGTGAATTTTCCAATTGATCTTATGAAATAAATAAATACATGTAGAAAATTTAACCTTAACCTCCATGTTTCGTTAATCTTGATAGATATCATTATTTATTCATTTGAAACATCTTAAGGATGAGTGAGCTTAGAAATTATATTTTGATGTGGGTGAGTTTTAAAAATAATATAACATAAGAATAAAGTACAATACACTGCTAGAAATAAAGTGGGACACCACCCCTAAAAGCATTTGCAGGGTTCTAATTCCCACTTTCCAAAAAGATAACCAATTTTATTACAAATTACAATGTAAAAAATTATTTCTTTTTGAAAATAAATATATTCATGTTTATTGTAAAAATTACAAAATTGATAACCAATTTCCATTAAATAATAATTAAAAACTTTATAATAAACATAAACAAATATAAAAATAAAAAATAAAACTATTGAAATATACCCGTCCTATATTATAAAATATAAGAAAAACAAATTACACCAAAGAGATCTTACCTTTTTGATAAAGCCACAATTTTAACATTATTAAATTTAAAAAATACCAATTATTTTTTTCCTTTATAACACATTATATTATAATTATGCATGGAAATATAACTCTAATTCCCACACCATATTTGTCATAAAAATAAATTGAAATATACATCTACTTCCGACATTACACTCGTCATAAAAATGTGCACTAATCATTAAAAAAAAGTTTCCATAAAATTTACCTTCACAACAACAAAACTGTTATCAATTTTATTCCTCTGTAATGCATGTAGATTCTACTAGGACATGGATTGTGAAAACTCAAGTTTTGAGCATGTTATCACCATAACAATTATACATGAAATACGAGTTTCAGATTTAGCGGGGGACTAAAGCAGTGTAGAGAAACGACACGATTTGGAGGACCGGGCTATATCTGGCGGAGAAAGGAAAAATATAGCGGAGGTGCGAAAATGATGGGGCTCATGAACCATAGACCTTGAAATGGTCCAAATCAATAGCCCAAACACATATCGGGCATCCAAGTAGCACAGAGGATAATTTTCGAGGGCGGGCCAGAGAAAATACCATGGTTTAATTTCATGGACGCATGGCACCCTCAGAGGTACATCAGGGCCCAAAGAGGGTTATTCAAAGCCACTTTTTCCAACACACGACATAAAAAATTGTAGAGACCCGACGACTGTAGATTTTGGAGTGGCTCAGATCAACGACCCAGACACATATCGGGCATCCAAGTAGTGTGGATGATAATTTTCGAGAGCAGGCCAGGGAAAATACCACGGTTTCAAAACATGGACATGCGACACCCCCTAAAGCATATCGGAGGGAAAAGAGGGTGAGTGCAAAATCGCTCAACCACACCCCGATGTCACGTGTTGAAAAATCATTCGATATGTGTCACTTACACAAATCTTGTATGAAAGGGGAAGAACTAATGACTTGTCCAGTCACATCAGTACCATTTCTCAGGTACATTACGCCGTGCAATGTCAGGTAAGTGCCACCAGAAGGACGGTCCAGAGGTTCATCATTTGAAGCTGACAACCAAGTATGATGATTATAGCTAGGACAACTATTCTCATCAGAAATCTATGATTAAACACTCGATGACCATCGCCCTCAAAATTACAGATAAATTTATCATGTTTTGGTGCAATCAACATTCCATTCTAAATGAAGTAATTAAAAATATTAGGGAGACAAGACTGAGGTTTTTTCTGTGAAATGGGGAAAATAGATAAAGCTAGTCAAAAGGCCCCCGACGAACCAGGAGTTTCGACTAATATGACGAATTCATCCATGGGTAAGACAGAAAGGTCGATTGCATGGATATTAGCAACAAAATTCCATACAGATCCTGCTACAGAACCATAATCATAAGTCAAACTAAATCCCATCATGAGGGATTTAGTCACCAATGGGTGCAACAGGCGAGCAGTGAAGAGGAAGAAGAGAAAGTGATAGGAAACAGTGATCAGAGATGAGGAGGTTGAGAGCCTCAGGGAAAACCAACCGGTTTGGTTAAGTTCTCTTAAGGAGGAAATTGCCAAGCCAAAATAAGTTCTCAAGAAAAATTGAGTACACTTCAGAAAGTTTTGAACATGTAGCATTCAATGATAAAACCTAGGATATGTCAGTCATGTTTATAATTCTCCTTATAAAGTAAGAGAACGGTCACTATGCGTTACCCATTATTATAACCGATGTCTATCATCAAAACTATTGGGAAGTTTAATCGTTTCGAATCCCACTTGTAAATCCTCTATATATATCACCCCAAGAATAAAGAAATCATGGAGAAAAGAGGAGCCTGCCCTCTGAGCAGGAAGACTTTGTAAATTTCTGGAGCTTAAATGAATATACAAATGTAGAAACAAATTTTTGAACTATTTAGGAAAAAATTCTAATTGGTTGTGATATGAGTTCTGTCTTATTTTGTAGTATGTATTCTTGTGATATTTTATTTCATTTACACTTTAGTCTATTTAAATTGGAGAGTTAAAGGCCCAAAATTCATCATTTGATTCTCTTGGCTTAAGCAATTTAAACTATGTATGTTTCTTCTTACCTAATTCAGAATTCATGCTCGTAATGTGCTGATGCAGTTATATGTTTCCCTTTTCCTCTATTGCCATGAAAATTCAATTTAAACTCAGACTCATTGCCTCATTTAGCCTTTTTCCTCTCAATAGTTTCAATGATTTGTCAATGCATTGTTCATTTCTGAATCCATAGCCCAAATGTCACCTCCATTTCTTTAGCCATTTCATGAAAACCCCAAACAAAACCAAATCTAGCTGTTGATTTTCAAATAAATATGAAGTGACACGAGAGATCCCTCTTTGAGTTGAGTAGGCTAGTGCTTCAACTCTAAAGTAGGTTTAAATAGTTACCTTTTTCATTTTTCTATTCAACCGAACAAAATTTACAGAGTGCTAACATTTTGGTGCCGTTACCAGGTACAAAATTGAAATTTTTTCCCTGGGAAAGAATGACATAGTCAAATTCTAAGGTCTGAGAGAAGCAAACACTTAGGCACATATTGGCTGTATTCTTACTTTGGTGACTCCACATATCCAAAAATCAATTTGAAGGTGATTCCACTGGTAGAAGAATCCTAGAAATTTAAAACTGGCGACTCCACTCTCAATGCAAAATCTAGCTTCCAAAACACTATTGGTGACTCCACTCGAGCTTCAAATGTAATTCAGAGAATCCACTGGAAGTTGATATCCCCTGACATAGGTATGAAAAGGAATTATGGAAGAAAACAGGTACTTAAAATGAGATTTTTTCCAACGTATTTTATTATTTGTTATAAGTTGCCGCTGATCCCTTCCTAAACATGCTAGACAAGTTTTTCTTTACCTTATGCATGCAAATGAAGATCATAAAAATATTGAAATTATGAGAAGAATTACTCACTAGTTTCTTTCCTTTCCTCCAACACAACTATGAGGAGTGCATGGTTCTTGGATAGTGGTGCATCTTGTCATATGAAAGAGGCATGAGAGATTTTTAGTAGTATGAAAAAGAGTGACTTAGGTCTTCATGTGAAACTTGGTAATGATGCCAAGTATGCAGTGAAGGGAGAGGGAGAAATTAAGTTCCATATTGAGTCATGAGGTTTTTTTGATGCCTAGGATGTGATTTACGTACCAAGTTTGAAGAATAATTTTAATTCATTCTCAGTTATGGAGGATAGTGTAATGTTCCCAACTAGGCTAGAAGGGATTTTTAATATTTTTCCTCCCAAAATTTGTTGTTTCTTCTTATATGAATGTATTTTTAGCTTATTATAGATAGTTTCTTAATGAAGAATATTGTCAAACATATATCATACATTATGGATGATAAATCATATATCATAGATAGTTTCTTACACAAGAATGGATTAGATAATCATGGCATCTTATTATGGATGGAAAATCCCAAAAAGTAGTACAATCTTGTCTAATGGATGTAATAACAACTACAAAATACCATTGAGCACACAAATCTAATCGTTTCTAGGAAGATACACAATCTACTACATAAACACATAGGAGAAAACTTGTAATGATGCAAATATGTGGTGATCATTGATCCAAGGCTTACCAAGACTTATTATGCTCTCCTTCAACAACACCTATTTGTAGTCGACCTTTCCTTCCTGGGTTCCTCACAATCCCAATCAGGTAGATTCCTGCCAACCCCAAGTCGTAGAGGTCCTCATGGGATGATGATGGGGTGTCTAGCGGAGCCTCATGGGAAAAACCATGTGAAACCAGTGGGGGCATCCCCTTTTTCATGCTTCTGGCACCTACAAGTATGAAACTCATCTACTTCCTAAAAATCATTTTAAACACCCTATGCAAGGCGTTATGCTCCCCAACTCCCTCCAGCAATAAATAAAACACAAAATGAACATGAATGAGAACTTTGGATGAATCCTCCTCTTATCTATCTAGGATGGATATTACACCATCGAAACTAAACCTACAGTGCAAGGGTTTTTCCCAAAACCCGATTGAAAACACTGGCTACAAGAGCACTCAATAAGATATCAAATCATAATGTCAAGGGGAACTATTACCTATCTATTTATCCTCTCTATTAACCTTCTATATGTTTCCCCCATTTTTACGAAATAAAATATTCACTTTATTTTCCCCTTCAATTCCATTAAATATGATTGTTTATTTTATTTAATGTCACTTTTAGAATTAGTCATTATTTTTTCCTAGTGACACCAAACAAATCCATTTGACTCTCTTTATCCTTGTTGACTATATAATATACAAGTTGTACAGAACATTGATTCATCCTCCATCATAGTCAATTGGAAGGGGACATTATAGTCCTCCCTTTCCAATATTGTTTGTCCCCAAGCAATTCCAAATCAGGGTGTTGCAAGCTATGTTCCCCTTCTCAGGTATCATCTTCTACGAGAAATATTTTCCATACAAACAAGTACTCTCGAATGAATCTCCTCCTTAGTCTCTGTTCCTTGACATAAAAAAAGATTTTAGGAGATAGAACCAACTATCCCTCCTGATCTAGTGGAGGAATATCTACTGAAGTGATGACCTACTTTCCCAATTCCTTATTGAAGCATGATACGAGGATATTGTGGATCTTGCTACCCTTTTTTATCTCCATCTAATATGCTACTTAATTGACTCTCCTTATTGCTCTATGGGTTGCATAAAAGCAGGGATTAAGATTCTTTGCACCACTCTTCTTCAATTCTGATGATTTGTATGACTGTAATATGAGAAATAAAATATCCCCAAACTCAAAGTTTCATTCTACCTTGTGTCTATCTACATACATCTTCTGTTGATTATGAGCATTCTGTGGATTCTCCTTCAGTACTCTTAATATTTTCCGACTTTCTTGTAATGAGTCCTTGGCCTTAGGAGATCGAATCTCTCCAAACACCAAATCTATAAAATATGGAGGGTCATAGCCATAAAATGGATGGAATGGGATCATAAAAATGGATATTTGATGAGTGTTGTTGTATAAATTCTCCCTAATATGCAACCATTTTATCCATTCTCATCTATGTCATGATACATATTTCTTCAAGTACCCCTCAATCCATTTGTTTACTATCTTGGTCTTCTCATCTGTCTGAGGGTGATAGCTAGAATTTGGTGTCAAATATGTCCCAGATAACCTAAACATCTCCTGCCAAAATGCACTGAGAAGCCTACTATATTGTTCATTAAATATGTTCTTCCAAAGGCCATGGAGTTTGTAAACCTCCCTTGAGAATAGATCTTCTACAAAGAAGTGTGCATATTTAGTCAAATTGTCCACTACCATGTAGATACAGTCCCTACCCTACACTTTTGGTAACCCTATGATGAATTCCATGGAAATGATTTCCCACTTCTTCTCTGAAATCGGTAATGGTTGAAGAAATCATGTAGGATGTGTGAACTCTTACTTGTTTTTCTAGAAATTCATGCACTCCCTCACATGACAAAGTACATCCCCTTTGAGACCCTTCCATGAAAGTCTCTCTGTTACTTGCCTATAGGTATTCATATACCTCTTGTGCCCTACAAGTGGTGCATCATGTGCTACCCTCAAAATATCATCTTTGAGTGTGGAATTAGGGGAAATATAGATCCTATCTTGGTAGAAGATGATGTCATCTACTACCTTGTACCTGTCATCCTAAATAATTGTAATACACTTAGGATGAACCCCAAATTGTAAATGAAAATGTACTTAAGATGGCGAGTTGTTTTATATCATTTTACATGCACCTTTCATGGTATAGTGTGCACATGTATTGCACACTAAAATGATGAAGTGTGCACATTTTAGGATGTTGTGTGCACCAAATTTAAGTGTGCATGATTTTGCGGCTAGAGAGCCTTTTGTGTATATGTTGTGTTTTATAGGCTGGTGATCCAGTTATTATAAGATATAAGTCTTATGTGTTGAATTAGGTCAATGAGCCTATTTTTGTATATGTCTTATCATTAATATAATACATCGCTACATGTAGAATAACCACGATAAAATATTATGGGGGACTAATATCCACTAGTTAGGGAGCTTAAGAAAAAAAAAGAATATTATATTAATATTCCTTAAAGTATAAAGTATGGATAATTATTTTATCCTATGTTCTAAGGATGGGGACAAGTGGACATATCTCAACATGACAAGTGTCAAGTTGGGAACATGCATACATATAGTTTGGACTTATTTCATTTTCCCATTCATTTCATTCATTATATCATCAATCACTCACTCATTCAGTTGTCCTTTGTTCCTTCCTGTATCATATCTGTATCTATAAATATATCCGTACCTTTTTGTTACTATCATTGTCCCTGTACCCGTACCTGTACCTGTACCTGTACCTATTTATCTTAGGAGCTTGACTAAAGAAGTGGGTTGTCAGTCCAGTGGGAGATTGAAGAGGCGGGTTTTTAGGCCCGTGAGCAATTTCTCTCTAGGCGAGAGAATCGATGGGAATTGATTTCCCAAAGGTGCTAAATTGTAGCTATAGGGATTTGAGACTTCATGTCTGGCCTGTTGTTGAAGCGAGGAAAAGAAGTAGGGTAGTCGAAGGATTATTGAGTAGAGAAGGGGAACACTTCCTTGGGTGGGACAAGCATGTGGGGAATGAGGGATTGTAGGTTGTTAGTTTGAGTTAGCACCTGTGATGACATATTTCCTTTTGTTTGAGATAGATCAGCCTGGTTAGGAATCCATTCACCTAGGTGGATTTTAGTCCCAACTCTAGGGTGACCCACTGTTGAGAGTGATGAGCAGCGTGGTCTAAGGCTGGGAGGTTCATGGAAAGTCTACACGCAGTTGGTGATATTTTTACCAAGATAAGTGTCAATTGTGCGTTAAATTACATGTTTAATTATTATTTATACATTTATTATTATGGGTTTTTCATGTGTGTGATGCATTTGTATTGTCATTATTATTCTGTATGAATCTATTCATTTTCATAATGTATTTTTCAATTTTAATTTTTATATATAAAGTTCCGCAAGATTTTTCGTGTGTATATGTTTTTATTTGTATACAGTTCAACAAAATTTATGTGGCATAGCCTAGTTGGATGTTGGGGATGTTACAATAATTCCCTCCATCAGCTCACAAGTGAAGGTATTCTTCGATTATTCTACCAAAACAATGGACTTCAAGTTTGTTGAGATCTCTGTCATGGACAAGGTTGTAGGTTTCCTGGATAAGGCTTCAACGACTATATTCTTCATTCCCTTTACATAATCAATGTAGAAATCATATGTATGTACCCTACTCACCTACTTATGCTTCCTCTCATTCAGGTCCTACTGCTCCAAGAAATATCTCAAGTTGTTGTGGTCATAGATGATTTTAGGGGACAAATTTCTCCAATGGGCTAATTTTCCATGTTTTTTTCCAAAAACATATTGACCAATTTCCATTTTTTCTAAAAATGATTCACCCAAATTCCATAGAATGAAATTATTTTACCTTAAAAATTGCAAAACATTTATAGAAACTATATAAAATCCTTAGAAATTTGAATATTTTTACAAGCATTTTACATTTTACATATTAAGGACTAGTAAGATTATCCCATGTTTCTACATTTTAATATAAATTTCCATCGTTAAAATTATCCCTCCTACCAAGTATTGTATGAATTTGTCAAATGCATGCATGATGGATGACATATCCTTATCACAGATCAGGTAGAGTTTCTCATGATCCCTTACCTTCCTACTCTCGAAAGCTATTAGATGTCGATTTTCAAGAATACTGGTCATATCCATTCACCAGATGCATCACTCCAGGATAAAAGGCTGTGTAAAATATGGGAGTGATAATACTAGGAAAGTGCTCATGACCCTCTTCATTTCGTCGAACGCTACCTGTGAATCTTATGACCATCGAAATTTCCCCTTCCTAGTGAGGTCTATTAATGGCATAATCAATTGTGAAAATCCTTTCACAGAGCATCTGTAATAGCTACATATCTCGAAGAATCCTCGTAGATATGTGAGGGACCTAAGGGTGTGTCAGTCTAAAATGGTCTAGATCTTCTCCTGGTGCACCTTTACTCCCTCAACACTAATCACATACCCCATATAGAAGATGTATCTCAACTCAAAATCACTTTTTGACTCCTTGGAAAAAAGAAATTTTTCCTCCCTAATGGTGAGAATATCATCCACATGCTTCAAGTGTTCCTCTCACATCCTGTTGTAGATCATAAGATCATCAAATAACATCATTAAAAATTTCCTCAACTGTTCGTTGAAGATGTGGTCCATGCATGAATGAAAGGTCGTTGGTGCATTAGTCATCTCGAAGGGTATGAATGAAAGGTAGTTGGTGCATTAGTCAACTCGAAGGGCATGCCTAGAAACTTGTAGTTCCCACAGTGACACCTGAATTTTTTTTTATGGATATCCTCCTCCCTAACCCAAATCGAGTGGTATCATGATCATAAATCAACCTTTGATAAGTACACTACCCCATGCAACCTGTCTATCAAATCATCAATCCTGGGTATGTGCTATCATTTCTTGATGGTGTTCTTGTTGAGTTCCCTATAGTATATACAAATATGCATAGTACCATATTTCATTTTCACTAGTACAACTGATGAAGAAAAATGATTGGAGCTAGGCCTGACATGTCCCATATATAACAACTCCTTTATGGCCTTCTCAATTTCTTCCTTAAATATTATGATATTCCCGTATGGGGTGGTGATCACGAGATTCAAACCCTCTTCTAGCTCAATGACATGCTCAAATCCTCTGTCACGTGGTCTCCACGATTTCAATGGTTCAAACACCCTCTCATTATTTCCAAGCAATGATTGGATATCCATAGGATAATGATGGCATTCATGTGATGGATTCTCCATGGTAATCAAGAACTACGTTTCACAAGCCAGATCCTAGGGTCCAGAAAGGGCCTCCATGCCTTGGTTAGACACAATCTTGGGAGCACCTGTCGACATAACTCTCAGTATGAATCATTTTCCACCCTTTTCATGGAACTCCATGTTCATGCCCTTATAATTCATGTGGATATCTCTGAAATAATACAACCCATGAAATATTAGCACCACATGAGTATCCTTTAGATCCCTGATGTAAAATTCATCGATCAACGTGTAGTTTCCCAAGGTTACTTCCAGTCCCCTAATCCTATGAGTACACATCATGTTGTACCTATCTCCTAATACCACATTAAATCCCTTGAAATCCTTCGCAGGGATCTTCCTCCCGGTGACCAATGCAACACCAATGAAGTTATGGGTGGCTCCACCATCCACTAGTGTTGTAGCCCTCTATCCTTGCACAATTCCTCTGATCTTGAAGGTATAATATTTAGGGACTCCTAAAAGGGTGTAAATGGTCACTCCCTTAGGGTTGTCTTGTAATGGTTTCTGCTTTATAGTTCATGATGGCTCAACATTATCCTATCCAATACCTTAGTCATCATTGTCATCCTCCTTGTCGGAAACTACCTCAATGTAATGGAATTTACCTTTTCTCATACATATATGACTTGGTTACCATGAATCTTTTCAATTGAAGAAAAGTTTATTCCTTCTTATCTCTCTCAGAGTCTCTTTGTATGTCCTATCCTTCCCTATCCATGACTTATAGGGAAACTTCATCTCCTTACCCACCTAAGGGATGGAGGATTTTTTCGGTACTTTCTTTTTTACTACGTCCTTCATGTCATGGGATCTCACGATGGATTCCTTCAATGTGGTTGTCCTAAATCCTTGCAAAATATGTGATTTAGATTTTTGGAAAAGAGGGTCATGCAAATGTGAAGAAGTAATATGATGGTTTTATGACATGAAATTTAGGTAATTAGTTTACTTTCTCTTTATTAAAACTAAATCCATGTTAATTAAGTGAAGCATAGGATAACATAAGGTGATGAGCATAGGTTGAAAATATATGAGCTGAATATGACACTTATAAGTGAAAAATGGTATATTCGAAATGGGAAATTGGGGCCAAATTTTCAATAGTTCCATAGCCTCAACAGCTTTACCAAGTATCATATCATCCTTTCCATATTCTCATAGTAAACATGTGTTTATCTGTGACATTGTAATCTACAAAACTTTGAAAATGACCAACGACCATTATTGTTTATCCATAGAAAACAATCATCATAATTAGTAAAACATTCTTGAATGGAGGAAAACTTTAATATATCATCGATCCATTTAGGGTCCAACTAGATGGTGAACTTTTAAAAGTATGTTAGTAGCTCAGCGAGAGTGTGCAAGATTTTTTGCAAGTACTAAAAATTGAGGGGAAGCATGGAAACACTTTGGTGGCTAAGTACTATTGACAAAAAATGTAGTGAACAACACGTGGTGCGCCACCTACTGTTGGAAGTGGCATGTGGATGACCATAAATATATGGAGGTTTTGTATGAAATTACAATGTCCTTCATACTATTTTCCTCCAATCAAATTTAGGTTTCATGACCACACCTTCACGGATTCTTAATCACTTAGCCATATTTCAAGGTATTTTTGTAGACTTTGAGGATTCTTAACCACTTATCCATATTTCCAGGGATTATTGTAGAATTCTTTAAAGCATATTCATGTGACCAAAACTTCAAGGATTCTTAACCACTTAGTCACATTTCCATGTCTTCTTGTATAATTATTCAAAGCATCTTCCTGTGAGGATCATGCTTAAAGTTACATGATAAGGGGACCACTTTGGAGATTTCTTAAAATACACCCATCACTTCTAGAGGATTATAGACTTATTTTAGGGTTGACATGAATGAAAACCAGTTTTCCAACAATCTCCCCCTTTGGCATTGGTGGAAACACTCATACTCCCATTGTGACCATTCCCCCCCCATCTTCATCTGCTCCCCCTGTTTTCATACTTTTGTTCTTTCTCTCCTTATGTTTCTCTCCCCCTTTGAAATCAATGGAATAAGGTAACTTCTCTTGACAATTTATCTCCCCTTGTCTTGTTTGCATGATGTTGTGTAGATCAATGTGGGTCTTCATGTATATACTTATTTTCCTCTATTCTGGGGTTGATTTTCCATTGTTACTTCTTGTTATTTTAATCCACTAACATATATTAAAAATCGTTCATGTCAATTTTCCTTCATCATTTGTCATGTATTTACTAAGATGACATCAATGATATAATAATTCAATAATTTTCCATTGACAGTATAACTCCTCTTGATGGTTTATATCCCCATGTTTTATTGTACCTCTCATAGATTTCCTTCATATGGTTGGCTAGTTCCACATGTCAATATTCTTATTTTCGGTATCTTATGTTTTACTGAACATTCCTCTTGATGATAATTCCAACAATTCTTTCTATAATTCCTCTTGATATCATGATTTCATCCAATGTCATGTATATTCTCTGGTTCATGTTAAGTATTTTCTTCTATACCTACCAAATATCTCATGAATTCGTTTCTATTCATATGTCACAAAAATTTCCATGACTTTGCTACTCAAGTGTACACAATGCTAACTTATCTTCCGCTTCAATATTCTGAGGGCTTCTTCGAATCTACTGCAACTAATCACTACATATTCCCGCTTCTCAAGCTTAATCAAATATGTCTACTAGTTTTCTCTATCTTAGAATAACACTATGCAAGTCTACATGGGGATGAAAACTACTCCTTAATCAAACTATGCTTTTCTTCTAACTGATTTTTTAGTGTTTCTTCAATTACTTTTTCTTTTTCCAACTGGGCCTTTAGATTTATAATAATTTGTTTGACTTATTCAGAGTTTTCATTTGGATTATGAGAACCCTCCTTTAGCTGGATCATTTCTTCCTTGATAGAATTATTTTTATTCCTTTCTATTTTTACCTCACTCAAAGAAGCGATTAGTTTTACTTCAAGATCTACTCCACTTTCTTCTTCGTAATATTCTTCGTCATTTTCAAGTTATTATTGTTCTGTCTCGGTATCTTCTTTATCTTCATCAACATGATTTGGTTCAATGATAAGAGGAGATTCCTTAAATTATATATTATGTATCTTATCCCAAAGCTCTTTGTCTAATGTACATTTTCCCACTTTGACTTTTACTGAATTGGGTAATCCATCTAGGATGACATCCATTGCTATTTTTTTGTTCCTTTTTAATTCCTTCTTTGTTGTAGTCTTCAGAGGTTTCTTTAAAGTGGTGTATCTTGTAATAACCGAGTACCAAAAATCATACCCCTTGTTGTGCCTCTTTTTTCACCTAAATGAGAAAAACAAAGGTGCTTACAAGCTTAGTTGGGTTAGCTAAGCAAGACAACAATAAAGGAAAGGGTTAGAGAAAGAAACATAAAAGAACAAGCTAAGAATTAAACTAAGAAATAAAAGAACAACTAAACTATTGAGCATAAGGACATAAGAACGAAAAACCAATAAGACTCATGTCACCAATGGCAAGGATTATATTAGTGAAAGAAAACACCAAGAAGAAAGAGGACTTTGGGTCCCTTCTTCCTCCAAGGGAGGGCTCTTGGACCCCCACAACTAAGCTCTTCTTACAACTTTGAATGAAATGGTGAAAGAATCGCAAGCTAATCATCTCAAGAGGTGAGATGGATTGCCCAATGTAATGATGCTAGTATGCTCTTGATGAGAAAAGAGGATTCCCCAATAGAATAGCAACAACATAACCTTGCAAATGAATTCCTTGAAAATGAAGTGCACCCATGGATTTTTTTTATAGCACCACTTTGAGGTATTGTGCAACCGGCTTATAGTGTGAAAAGAGGCTATTTAGGGCAATTTTAGGTCTTTGACCAGCCACCTAGTCGGATTCAGCCGAGATTTGGGTGTCAAATCAACTTGAAAGTTGAACCAGAAGTGGGTGGGAGGCTGACCAATCTCATAAATGCGTTGTTTTCATATGTGCACGGCTTTTAGTGACCACAGTCGCGCATCGTGCGCATGTGCGCTTTTCATGCATTTTTGGATCGCGCATGTGAGCACGTGCCTTGTGTAGTCATAGAGCACCTTAATTTTATCACTAGTTGTATAGTTTTGGACCTTTTGGAAATTATTTTGTGGTAATTTTGGTCTATGGGTGACCTCATAACTGTTTGATGATGCTGGATTCATATAACCATTTACGGATGAAATTTCAGTGATAACAGATGCCCCTTGATGGATGAGGTTAGGAGCATACGTATAGCCAAAATTCATCAATGTTTCTTCTACTGAGAGTGTCATTGTAAGAGAGAGCGATAGTGAGAGTATTGAGAGTGACCCGTTGGAGGGATAAGGGAGCTTGTAGGACCCAACCTTCCATAAGGTGTGTAAAAATAAATTGTATACAAATGAGCCAGGCATGCCCCATGCTCGTGTCATGTAACTCAAAAAGGAATGGTGTTGTATAGTAACTGAAATGGTGTGTTGATGTAAACAACTGCAGCACCCTCGGGGGTGGTCGTGATAAAGGAAGAAGACAATTCTGAGGAGGAACATACTTTGAATAGTAAGCAATGACACCTGTAAGAAGTTTCACAAATTCTATAGGCATTGATAGCCCAGCAAAATTCAGAGGCCTTCGGAAAATATAAGAAATAAATGCAATAGTCGCAAAGTAAGACCCACCGTAACATGAGAAAGTGTTGAAGTCGAATGTTATGGGGGTCAACAACAACAGGGAGAAATTGTGGTTCTCCCTGTGTCATCTGAGACCTCTCATTGGAAAGGTAATGAGAGTCAAGATACTGTCGCCCTTCTGGAAATTGTGTTGATGTCGACAAAAAAGGGGACGTGACTCCAAGAAGAAAAGGGCTTCATGAAATCTACTAGGTGAGGTTAGGAACTGAGGAGGTACATGGATGAAATCAAGATGTATGAAGACTCAAGACTTCCCTTGGTTGGGGGTATATGAAAGTATAAGTGGCCACAACTGTTCAACTAGGTCGAGTGTCAGGGGGACAACAAGACGTGGCATAAGTTGTGCTAGAGGCCGGATAAAGTGGACAAACTCAGAGAGAAGATGTAAGTGGCCTATGGGATACTCAGAGTATATGGACGATGTCAATAGGAGTAGATGATAAGGAGTGCCCCAACCAAGGGTGACATGGGTTGCGTTTGCCAAAAAAAAGGGAAGAAGGTCGCTAAAGTTGACGACAAAAAGATATGTAAATGCTGGAAACAAAGGCTTTTTACAATTTATAAAGAATAATTTGGGATGAGGGTACACATATAGAAATGGGTTCCCCAATGTAATATGGCTGAGCCGGTGAGGGCGCAATGTTCTTAGAGAACTGGTGGAGGTTGGGGGCCCCATGGGTGGGTTTCTATATGAGGTAGATGGTATGGAGGGAAATTTGCGAAGGTGAAAACTGATTGTGGATGAAATGGAGGGTTAATGATACTGCGGAGGCATAGTCAAAATAGAACCTCGAAGAGATAACCTAGGATTCCATTGGGAAAGATAGAAAAATGAGGAGAAGGAGTATGTGGCAGATTCACAACATGATGTAAGACTATCGGGACTCCCATCCCTAAAGGGTTGAAAAACAACATGAGTGTCAAAGTGCCAAAGGGTGCTATGAATGGGACAACTCATGTGGGGGAGAGTGCTACCAGGTGACAGTACCCAAAATGAAATGGAGGTGGCGGTACTACAGAGCTGGATATTGGGGACCCTAAAGGCAAATTTCAGAGGGTGTGACTGGAGATGCAATGGAGATTCAGAGAAAATGATTGCATGCTAGTGTTTTTTATATACCTGAAGGGGTTGCGTTGATGTATGATGACCAAGTACCTGCACACATGAAAACCAAATACCCTACATGAACAATATCTGAAGAGAATCGAACATACAAACATTTATTTGATAATTTTGAACATGAGCATGCGTACCTGGATGGGGTATGAAAAAATGGCACCCTGACGGATAAGGATACAAAATGGCTCAGGGACTGTCTTGATGTAGATGACGGGATGTTGATCTCATGGCTAAAGAAAGATCAAAAAATGGACACCCAGAGCTCCTGGAATGGGGTTTGGAAGTTTGGAAAAAATGGCTATATATAGTTGTAGGGCCCACATTGCCACCTCATTTGTACTTGCTGTCAGAGTGACTGGACGAGAGGTATTTAGAAGAGATTTGGAGATTCTGGGAGAATGAGGTAGCCGATTCAGGACCAATGAGCTTTAGGTTAGTAGTCTTATCGTCTTGCATAGAAGTAGGTTTTCAATTTGTGGGCAGGGCCTGTACAGAGGGTTGTACAGGGGTTTTGATGGGTGTGGCCCCTCCAGTGCACGTGCGATCTAGAAATATGTGCACACGAGTGCGCACTTGTTATCCAGATATCCATGCATGGGTGCACCTATAGGGGGGGGAAAGGTGCACATGGTATGCATGCATGTTTGCTACACAGCTGCACATGGGTGCGCAACTGTGTAGTGGACAAGTGCACTATGATGCATGCCTGTGTTCGTGACAGGGGTTCATGGAGGTGCTTCTGTATGGCAGATAGGCATGCACTCATGTGCACCTGTGGGATGAACAGGCATGCATGTGTGCATGCTTGTGGGGTGAACAGGCACGCATATGTGCGCACCTGTGGGTTAAACAGTCGTGCCTTGGAGGCAAGGCTGATGGGTGAAAAACTCATCTTTTTTGGAGATTTTAATGTGTTTTATGGTCAAGATGGCTGATCTAGGACTACATTATGTGGTTGCAGATGATCATTTTCATGATGCAGATCCACTGGCGAGAGTGGGACTGGTCATAGCTGAGGGATTCCGTGGCTATTGAGGAGCTAGGGGTTCGTGCCACTTTGGTAGCCTGTGGGCTGCTGAAGTTCTTCGAGTGCTCATTGATAAAGGGCCTAGGAGTATCTTCTGCAGTTTTTGATCCAGATGTGGAGTCCGGATCTGCATTGTTTTATGGTGCGGGGAGAGAAGGCAGCCTTCACTATGGTGGAGGATGTGTACTTTCTGACTGAGCTCCCTTTTTGGGGAACGCCCCTACGAGTAGATCCTGTGTTACCTAGGGACTTGCAGTTAACTACCTTGGGCCGGAGGTATTTTTCAAGGGAGAACTTCATGTCAGGCTCCATAGTGAGTATCAAGGTGATGGATGCTTTAGTTCATCATTGTGTAGCAACAATGATTGTGAGGGTATATGGGTCCCTCGCGACTCAGCGGATCAGTGGTGGTCAGCTGAGGATTATGGAGAGGGCACTTGCAGGAGAGCATTTTTCCTGGGGCTTGATGATGGATGCCAAGATGGTAGGGTAGCTGGATAGGTGTCAGACTATGGACTCAGGGGACTTTGCCTTTGGGTCCATCTTGGTGGCCTGGTTTTTGGAGAGGGTGTCGATGTTACGCCCTAGATTTTTATTTGGTACACCTGGTGTGCGAGAACCATGATTGAGGCAGTGGTCGACGATTTTGATTCACCATGGTAGTGGTGAGGGTGGCCATTTTTTCACGGTTGAGGCTACACAGGTGTGGCGGCAGATGGATTAGATCATACTGCAGTATCTATACTGTGGGGTTGACTTTTGGGGTGATCCGGATATGGTGTTACCTCCAGGGGAGGTGTTCAACCACCGAGGTATGTTTGTGATTTTGATATGTTGATTTTTCAGATAGCATGGCATGTGTATTATGTATAGATGATGATACTATTGTTTGGTTGTTTGTATGTGCAGATGTGGGACCTCGCGGGTGTGAGGTTGAGTTGATGAGATTGCTGGATCATCAGGAGCTGGTGAGACCACCGCAAGGAGAGCCACGGGCAGGAGAGAGATGTCGGTGCGAGGACGTTGAGGCGAGACCAGCCGATGACGAGAGAGCAACTAGGAGATGTCATTTTGATGAACTTGGTGCCAGGCCATCACATGCTCCTTTGGCGGAGGCTGGGAGATATTTTGAGGATATTCTCTACCTCTTGGAGGCAGTGCTATAGGGAGTGCTTGAGGGAATGTGGTTGCGCATCTAGGATGAGGGTGTTCTGGAGCAGTGTGTGGGAGTGCCACTGACGTGGCAGATCGTGGTGCGGTGAGCAGCAGTAGCAGGTGTTGCGATGACCAAGTGGTTACCTCCAGGTCTAGAGGGACCAATAGTGGGTGGGGCACCACTGCCTGAGGGAGGGGCAGGAGGTGGTGCTCTAGAGGCACCTTGAGTGTCACTCTATGTATTTTTGTATTTTTGTATATAGGCCAGTGAGACCATTTTGGTGTAGTGGCACCAGTTTTGTACCGAGGTGCTTCAATGGCCTACGGATTTTGTATACAATGTATTTTATGTGTATGTAAACATTTTGATGGCACTGTTGACCGATTTATATATATATATATATATATATATGAGTATACATTTTGGGGTCTTTGTGATGTTTACATGTGTTTTTTAATGTGTTGATGATGTCTAATCTATATATGCTGTGACAAGCTCTTGATGGTTTATGTGTGTGTAGAGATATCTTGATGTGATATATGTCAATCGAGTATAATGTTAGCTAGGTTATCTATAATTTGATTCAATTGCCTTGGAATATGTGTAAATGTAATGAAATCAAAATGTCGAGATAAAGGTCTAACTTGCAGGTATTTACAAAAAAAGCAAGGATCACGGACATGGTACACATTGTTGAGCTGGAGGATGACTAGTTGGGAGTCAAGAAAGATGCTATGGTGACAAATATGATGGTGATAGGCATCGGCAAGGAGGCCAATGACGACAGTGTACCTGGCTTGGCTATTGGATGTTGAACCCAAACATATGTCGCTAGAGTAGAGTAGTTCATGTGAGGGGGTATAGAGGGCCCAAGCTACCGAAGTGAGATTTTGTGTCAAACGGCTGGCGCTGTCAACATAACCGATGTGGTAGGCCGATGGAGGAAGCATATGTCAATAACAGAAATGATATTTTAGACGTGAGGGATGGAAAAAATATTAAAAGAACTATAAAAGAAATAACCTAATGTAGAATGGCTACGCTTAGGCGTAAAATTTCTTTAAGTATAACCCGTTGACGGGTTCTTTGAGAGAGAGGCCTTCAGGGGAAGACAAGATGTAGGAACCTTTGTTGAGGCAATGTTGGATAATGTAGGGGCCATGCCATAGTGACTCGAATTTTCTATGACCGAGGGTATCATGAGTGATATCGTAAGCAAGGATGAGGTTGCCTTCGTGAAATGAGCAAAGGTTGACATGGCGATCAAAGGTGGCCTTTGACCATTTTTTGGCTGCCTCATTGTTTTGTAATGAAGATCGACGATCTTCATCCAGGGACTTTAAGTTCAACAAACATTGCTCCATTGGAATAGTGTTGGGTAATGGCTCAATTACGGTGTGTAAGGTGGGACGTTCGCACTCGATAGGAAGAGTGGCTCAACCCCATGGACTAGATGAAATGGTGTGAAACTAGTGGCCATTTTCATGGTCGTACAGTAAGCCCATAGCATGAAAAATAACATATGATGTCAATTTCTCTTATGTTTGTTAACCATGCGCTGCAACATGGTCTTAAGGACCTTGTTAACTGCTTCGACATGTCCGTTAGACTAAAGTTAATATGGTGAGGCAAACTCGCGGGAGAATCCCAACCATGATGAGAGTTCGACGAAAATCTCATTCTCAAAATGTTTCCCGTGATCGAAAACTAGTTGAAGTGGTACTCCAAAGCGGGATATGACGTGATTAAAGAAAAAATGTGCTACAGTGTTAGCGATGTTGTTGAAGGTGGGCATGGATTCAACACATTTTGTGAAGTAATCGACTATGAAAACAATGTATTTGTGTCCATTGTTGGATGGGGGGTTACAAGTCATGAATTTGATGCCCCATTTACAAAAGGGGCCTGCAGTAATGACTGGGTGGAGAAGAGCTGGTGGTGCTCATGCTTTGTTGGCATAAAGATGACATTTATTGCATCGCTTCATAGCGTGAATGAAATCATGAAACAATTTAGGCCAAAAGTAACCTGCTCAGATGATTTTCTGAGCAGTGGACATCCCTGAAAGATGGCCCTCGCACGTGTCTCTATGGCAGTCATTCAAGACTCTATCGGCCTCATCAATGGTGAAGCATTGACGGAGTATGGTGTCGACCCCTCACCGATATAAGATATATCCAATGAGGATATAGCAGGGGGCCTAGTGTTGAATATGATGACGATCATCTCATGAGTAGTGGTTACTAAACTTTTGGGTTCATAGGTAGATGAGGAGGTCACCGTACCAAGGATCATCTGAAGTGATATAAAAGAGATGTTCATTGGGGAAGTCGGTATTGACAGGGGCACTGGTAGTATTAGAGGGGAAGGCCATGACAAGTTCGGTGAGGAAGAGAGATTTCTTGCTCTTGGGTGTCGAAAATTCAAGATTGTACTCCTGAAGGATAATGATCCATCAGGCAAATTTTCCATTAATTTGCCAATGAATGAGAAAGTATTGCATAGGGTTGGAATCTGCTATGACTTTGGTTGTGCAAAGCAGAATGTAATGGCACAGTTTTTGGACTGCGAGGATAACTGCAAGGGCTAGTTTTTCTTTGTGATTATACTTTAGGGGTGGCCCTGAGAGGTTTTTACTAATGTAGTAAATGACATGCTCATGATCTTCATCGCTGATTTGAACGAGAACTCCTGCTACTGAGACAGTTGATGCTGAGATGTAGAGGATGTAGTCGCGATTATAGTCAGGTGAACTAATTAAAGGGGCATTGGAGAGTGCCATTTTAATATCGTCAAATGCTTTTTGGGCATGTTCATCCTAGTGAAATGTGATGTCATGGCGTAGTAAGTGAAGGAAATTGTGTGCTCGAGTGGCATAGTCTAGGACAAATCACCGTAAAAAGTTAGCTTTTCCTTGTAGGCTCTGGAGTTGATGTAAATTCCGGGGGGGTGGAATTTTTTTGATGGCCTAGACTTTGAGGGGGTCCATGGTAATACCACTTTGGGAAACGATGAATCCAAGGAGGCGCTCAGCAGTGACATAGAACACGCACTTGAGGGGGTTCAAGAAGATGTTGTACTGACGACACTGTTGGAAGATGATCCGTAAATCATCAAGATGTTGGGTGCATTTTTTGGAACGAGCTGTGAGGTCGTCCAAGTATGCAAGGATGATATGAGATAGATCATGAAAAATGTATGTCATAGCCCATTGGAAAGTTGCGCTAGCATTCTTTAGGCCAAAATGCATGACACGATATGCAAAAGTACCCCAAGTGGTGGTGAGTGCGGTTTTGTATTGATCGGTTGGGTGGATTTGGATTTGATTATAACCAGAGAAACCATCCATGAAGGACAGAGCCTCATGGCCTACACAACTGTCGATAATTTGATCGATGAAAGGTGTTGGAAATTTGTCTTTGGGACATGCGTGATTGAGATTATGAAAGTCCATGCAGACACAGATAGTGACCTATTTTTTGTTAACTGGTACAGGGTTGGAAACCCATGAGGTATATGCGATGGGATAGATGAACCCATCCGTGCATAATTTTTCAATCTCGACTTTGATAGCCGCAGCTTTGGATGGGTGTAGCAGTCGTTGTTTTTGACGAATCGGTGTAATATCAGGCCAGGTGTCGATGCGATGTTTGACAATAGAGGGATCAAGGCCAGGCATTTCTGTGTATGACCAGGCGAAAATATCTCTATATTCTTGGAAGAGGGATTTATAGGTGGTGATTTATTGAGGAGTGCATACGATGCCCATGGTGATTTCCTCGACGAATCCATTTTTGATGGAAATATCTATTTTGATGGTCAGGGAAATGTTGGCCATGTGTCTTCTTTAAAAGCATCAGGGGCAGGAATGGGGTTGTTGAACCAGTCGATATGCCCTAATGGGATAAAATCCTTGGTTTTGACTGTGTATATGGGGTGTTAGTTAGGAGGTGTGAAGGCTTCCTGTGGAAAGAAGAGTGCTTTGTGGTGTAGCACATCCCATGGGTAGTCGGGGGTGTTTAATTCTTCGAGTATGTCCTCATCACAGTAGAATTGTCGGGAATACAAGGGATCGTAAAGAGTGATATCGGTGGCTGTCACCAGGTGGTTGTCCTATGGTGATGAAGAAGCAGGGGAAATGATGCGATGAGATTGTGATGGTTTAGTCAAAATAAACAAAATATCAAGGTATCGAGGAGTGCCAGTGGTAGTTGGATGTAAAATTTCCATAGGGAAATGAATGGGAGAATTGAGGGGGTTTGGCGGTAAATCCTCAGATAAGTCATCCAAGAACCACGGAGGAATAGGGAGTGCCTCTGGTTCAGGAGAAATGATATGAAGAATCTCTAGTGATGAGGTAAGGTCAACCATTGATTCTGTAGGGGGCGCAGGGGTTTGAATCAGGATCAATTGGCGTTGTCTGTATTCAATGATCATAGGACATTGGTATGTAAAATGATCTAAGGATTCGCATAGAGAGCAAGGGCATCTCATATGTTCATTGACTGAAGTTGTGACATAATGGATATCATTGATGTTTGGTAGGGATGATGTAGCTGGATTGGGTTCGTTCTAGAAGCTTTGGCGTACTACGACTAATGTCTTTCAGAAGTGAGGTAGTGTTGGGTAATGGTGTGTATAATGGCCATATTCTAAACATATAGTGTAAGCGAATTTGGTCCGCAACCCTTTGCTACTTAAGTTAGGGGGGTTAGCGGTAGTATTTTCTACAGTGGTGAGCAATGATGGTGTTTGATTGAGTGGAATTAGGTTACGTAACTCGGGTAGAGATGGGAATTTGTTGGTTGGGTGTCCATGTTTCTCACATAGTGTGCAAGGAGGTTGGACATGTGGGGGGAGTGAATCTATGGGATTCTTCTTCTTTCACCTGCCCCCAGCTATGGCAGGGAGGTTAGTGAGTGGGGGTGTAGAGGGTATGGTGGGAGTGAGTATGAGAATTGTCATTAGAATTCCTTCCATTTGGGGGGGAAGGGATGGTTGAGGAAACATCTTTGGTGGATGTAAATACCAAACTGGAATTTCCAACACCATATTAGGGAGAGTAAGTGTTGCAGCTACTTGGAAAGCTTGTACGCCTGGTGGAGGGTAAAAGAAGGGGATTTGAGTAATGGCTAGGGGAACTATCTCCCAAACTTGGATATGACCTTGGGTAGAGGTGAAATTGTGAACTGGTGGAGTCGACGAGTTCACAGGAGGCTCATGAGGGAGGAGCTCTATGACTAGTGGGACGTCAGATATGATAGAAGCCTCCTTGGGGGGAAGGGTATCCTCCATGTCAATTCCTTTGGATGATACGATGCATACCTGATTGGAAGGATGAAGGAGCGGTGGTGTACCATGGTAATTTCCTAACAATGATGGGTCTTTGAAAATCCCGGGACCCATTTTGATGAGTGGGTATGCTTCATGATTAGTGTGGATGAGAGGGAGGATGTTATTGATGTTGGCAGAAGGGTTAGGCTCATAATTTGAAACTTGGTCAATGGTAATGATCTTCCTATTATGGGGGAACATCATGGTTCAAAAGATGGAAGAGGCAACTTCCTTCATAGTGTACATGTAGCTACGACTGAAAAAGATATTATAATAATAAAAAAAAATAATTGAGTGGGGCATCGATAACTTCAATGTCAATGAGAATGGTATTGCCCCCATGTTCTATAAGTACATCTTGGAAGAGACCTTCAGGAGAATATGGTTGTCCTTCATAAGCTCTTAAGGTAATGGCAGATGGTATGAGTTCAGGGGAACCAAGTTTCTGCCATACAGACTTGGACATAATGCATGTGGATGCACCTTCATCGATGATGCACCGATGAACTGTAATGTTTTGAATTTTCACTGGGATTTGAAAAGCGATTAGAGCGGGATGGTGAGATTCTCTACTGTCAAGATCAAATGTGATGAGTTGAGTATCTGCAGGGTCGACTGCCCCCAAGGTGGAAAGTAATGATTTCCGCTAAGTGGGACAAGTTTGAAGGAATTCTAAGACTAACATTGCAGTTGGGGATTGTGCTAAGTCATCGACCAAACTATAATTATCAGTCGCCCTAGCCTATGGGTTGTGGACATTCCTGCACAATGGGATGTGAGGGATGTGAAGAGGTGTTTCTATGTTAGGGCGAGGAATCACCAACGGGGGTCCCATTGGTGTTGGGATTGTTTCTGGGGGAATGGGAGGAGACTTAGCGGGTGCATAGTATTGACGACTATGTGTTTGCAGAAGGATTTCTTCCTCATTGGTGAGGAGGATAGTACGATCTGTAGGATTGAGATACTGTCCCAACTGTGGTGGGGTAGGCTACATATCCTGTTGGGTGTTCATCACACCTTGGTGTGGAATGGGGTTTTGTAGCACGGTTGGGGGTGGTTGTTGCATGTATTATTGTGGGGCCTGCTGAGGGGCAGGTGGTGCTAGAGGATGCGGTACACTTCCTGAGTCTTTCATCTATTTAGAAACAGGGATTTGGGGGCAATGATGAGTATAATGATCAAACTCACTGCAAAGGGCACAAGGGAAGGTGGTTCTAATATTATTTTTATTTCTCCCTTGATGCCTATTGTTATTTCCCCCCTGGGGGTTCTGATTCCCTTGATTCTGGTTTCCCCTAATAGGTTGGTTCTATTGGGGGTGATTCCTCCCTTGACCTAGGTTACTATTGTTCATGTTTTTTCCTTTCTTTTTTTCATTATTTGAAGGATGGGTTGGATTTTCCATACTCAGCTGCTCGAAATTTTGATATTGCTAAATGGGAGAGGGTTGAACAAAATTCACCCCAGCATGAGGGTGTCCTTGTGGTGGGGCCATGGGTGGTGGAGGACCAGGGAATGGAAAGCACAGGTTCTATGGGAGTTGTGATCTGTAAGGTACATAGGAAGGGGTGGCACTTTCTCTAGTACTTAGAGTATAAGCTGAAGTAGAGGGAGTACCAGAACTTGTTTGGGTAGGTGGATGTAGTGTGGGTGCCAGCAGTAGCTCGCTGATGGGGGGGGGAAAGAGAAACAGGGTATGGTTGTTGATAAGGGGGTGGAGGATTGTTGTTGGGTATTCTACCCTACGGACTAATAAGCTAGGGCTCTAAACTTATACGCAAAAAATGACCCTTAAGACTTAACTTTTGACCTTCTACCCGAATCTAAAACCTCTTTCTTCACATGCATACAAGAGAAGAATAAACCAACCTTTTTCCGGACGGCTGAAGTAAATCCTCCATTGAATTTCTTGTCCTTTTGCTGCTGCTGCTCCTTCCACAAAGCTTCCTGCAATCAAACAATACTATGCATGCATGCTACTGATCTATTATAGGGTTAGAGATAAAAACATAAATCAAATATCATATATGAGACT
>ML842524.1:7151-21400 GCA_009831015.1 Picea engelmannii
ACAGGACAAAGCTGGCTGAGAAGAAGGAAGATGGGCCCTCCAGGGCCATGCTCAAGTCGCTCCTGCTCTCGGTACTCCATGTCTAGGACCATGTGGGCCTCGAGACATGATCTCCTAGTTATCCCTAGATATCGGGGATAACAAGTCTGAGGCCGAGTCCGAGTCCGAGTCAGATGATGATGTCAAGGGCGAGGATGCCCATGCCATTTCTACTTCTAGCAGTAGTGATGATTGATCGTTGATCATGTTGATCAATGAGATAGTGACTTGTATTTTTGAGTCTTGCTAGTATGTGTTTTGTTGTTGTGGTCTATAGAGGATCGAGGCCATTTTGACTCTAGAGTTTCCTTGACTATGTATTTATGTTCCGATCTCTAGATATGTATTGCACTTGGTCCCATTTTGATATATTCATGAACATACTTTGGATATTTTGTCTCTAATTGTCTCTAATGCTTTGGAAACATGATTTAAAATCTTAAAAATATATTTTTTTGTTAAAATTTAAATATTTTATGTATTTTAAAAAAAAAACCGGTTCATTGAAACTGGTTCGACCGGTTCATTACTGGTTCAGGTTGGACCCTCGACCGGTTCCGGTTCCGGTATCGGTTTCGGTTTTTAAAACATTGGCTGAGAGTACCAGGAGATGCGCTAGGCTAGGGCGCATTAGTCTATCCAGGAATTAGGTCAATCTCTTCACTTAAGGTGCCTCAATGAGAGGGTTAGGGTTTCGTTGCTGCAGCAGAAATCGACTGCAACTGCAATTGCAACTGAGCAAATTCTCCCAATCTATCTTCCAGTGGTTAGACTGTCCGAAGATAGTGTGGGCCCATAACCTGTTAGAAAGTAATGGATGTGCTCGTTTAGCCATAGACAATATAGCAATATTGTCACCCAACCATAGGCCGAAGCCACCCCCGAGCACCTTAACCTTGACAGAGAATGATTCCAGAAGCAAACCCTAGGCTTAATAGCCAAACAGAGGTGGCGCACCTCTCTCCAAGGATAGCGCACCAAGCAAGAATAACAAAAGTTGATCAGAGAGTCCAACCCAGAAAAACCGAAAATGCATATTGCAGAACTGCCGGCAGCAGCTGCTCCCAAGACTTGCGCATAAATTGGCCAACTGCAGTGCGCACAAGTGTACTTCTGCAGTTTTGAGAATACTGGCCAAAATGAAGACTGGCCTCCTATATTTATACTGTTTCTGCCAGACTGCCTGGGCCGACTTCTCATTCTGGGTGCTAATTACTTAGTATATAACATTTCCTTTAGCCAACTTCTTCTCTTGGAGGCTAATAACCTAATACAAATCATTCTCTTGAGCCGACTTGTCTTCTAGGGTTCTTAATCAATTATTTAGGGTTTCTTCTTGCTTCCCAGAATATTCTATTCTCGTCGGGTTTACACGTGGAGGTAAATACCTCCCGCAACTACCATAATATCGACACTCATATCATGGTGAAGACTCTTCTCCTCCTCAAATGTCCATGTGTCAAAGAGTGGCACCTCACCACCATGCCCTAGCCCCCAATAGGGGATGTCATGTCTCTAGAAGTGACGTTTTGCCTCTCCTAGGAAAAACGTTTGGCATGTGGGGGTTAGGCTATGTTGTCCAAGTCATCTTTGAGGCCTTCCAAGTTTGATATCTCTCATCCGACATGCGGGCCCCTGGCATCCAACCTGTGGGCTTGTAGCCCCATGGAAGCCCAAGCTAGGCTTGTTCTCCCAAAATTGTCCACCAGCTAGGTCCTGCAAAGACAAATGAACACGCCCTCCAAGGATCTCAAGTCATAACATCATGATAAGTTAACCCAATCAATAAATAAGCCATCCAAGCATGTGCATCAAAGATCACCATATTAAACAATTAACAGCTCAAAGACATTATGCGACTTGTCAAGCTTAAGTATGGGAGGGTTGACGAGGTGTCCTATTGGGTAGGTCTTTCCCTAGGTCAAGGAGAGCTTCCAAGAGGTCCCTATCTAAACCATGTAAAGTGTATGAGGTGGATGGAGTCAAGACTTAATGGGCATAGGGCTCATGATATACAAGGGGTCGTAGTGTCTCATTCATGGGTGCCTTTGTAGAGGGTGTGTGGTACCTTCGTCTGCAATGCACTTTTTCCAAGCCCCATCATTTGCCTTTTATTTTTCTTTCTTTATATTTTATTTCATAATAGCATAAGGAGAGATTGAAGGTCACTTCCCTGGTGTAGTGATCAGGTGGTGGCAATGTCACCCACAAATACCTAATGGAAATGAGAAGGCTGGCTCGTGATGAGAGCCCCTTTCTCTCAGCCATGGAACTGAGAGTCACTGCCTTGGTTTGGTGACCAGATGATGACAATGTCATACCACTAGATATCCATGGACGTGATAGGTCGGCTCGTGATGAGACCTCCTATCCTTCAACTAACCTTTTAAGCAATCTTTATTATATTGTGGGTCCCCTTTATTCAAAGATAAGCATTTCATTGCTTTCTTGCGTGATCCTTGGGCGAAGCGTCTGGAAGGTTTATATAAGGCTTTTATCTTTTACCCAACACCAATCCCTCTAGGCCTTTAGCCCCTTTTTTCTCATAGAATGAGGACAACCCCTTCTTGGGTCAATATACCCTAAAATCCCAAGAGATAAGGAAATGGAGGGGAATAATGATGGAAAATGGTAAGTATGGTCGAGAACGGTATGATGGCTCATTAAGGGATTTCCCAGTAGCAAACCCATTCCCAAAGAAGACCACTTACTAGGGCACAATTGCAACCACCAAGGTGAAGTAGGGGAAAAGGCATAATGTCCAAGCACATATCATGAAATCTAGAGCAATCTAAGATACAACATAATCAAATGGCTTAGATATTGAAATGATGCTCACCATAATACTAACTTGTACCTCATGGAGCAAGGTCCACTGCCTTCTGGAAGCCAACTGGTGTGGTGGATGCCATCTGTAAACCTGTGATCATCTATGGTGGTGAGTGGGTTTTCCATCTGTGCAAAGGGGATTGCTGGTCATGTGTTCTCTCGGCACTCCATATCTGCAACATGAGGGCCTCGAGACATCATCTCCTTAGTTATCCACAAAATGGGGATAACAGGTCCATGGTAAATGCAAACAAATCTGCAAATGCTAATATGCAAACCCTATCTAAATTTCTTTTGCAACAAAAGACATAGATTTAGGAGCTACAATTTTATGAGAGAAAAAAACATGGGCAGATTTAACATACCTTGGAATGACATCAATGGGCACAAGAATCCGGTCAACAACTCCTCCAATCATGAAGATGGGCTGTAGCCTCCTAATGTAGATGCCAAATCCACTGCAAACAGCCCACAAGGTTTGCCAAACAAGCTCCAAGCTCACTCTAAATCACAACTCTTCCAAATGCTCACAAATGCTCAATGAGATAGGTGTGAAGCAAATAGAGGGGGGGGTGACTATATAATGTGTTTTTAGGGTTTAGGGTGAGAGAATCTAGGTTTTAGGTATAAATTAAAAAAAAAGTACCTTTTTCCTCTAACTGTGCACTGCGGCCTATAGGGTGCCAAATTGGATTGACTCGACTGAGTAGGTATAGACTATTGTTTTAAAACTTGGACTCGTCTTGGAATCGATCGAGGGTCAACTTAGATGTGACTCAAACTGGTTTGAAATTAATGACTCGATTTACTAAAAAATACATAAAATATTTAAATTTTAATGAAAAAAATATATTTTAAAGATGCCAAACCATGATTTCAAACCATTAGAGACAAAATGTGCAAAGTCTACTCATGTATATACAATGAAAGGATGAACATATCAAAATGGCAGCGAGTACAATGCATATTAGAAACAAAATACATAATCAATGAGGCTCTAAATGGCCTTTAGAGTCCAAAAATTATGCTATGAGCTACCGGCCTACTACAAATAGCTGATCAGCATGATCAATCATCAAATTCATCACCACTATTGGAAATGGGATCCTCAAGATGAGCTACAAGATCATCCTCTAGCTCAGAGTCTTCGAACTAGTCGGACTCCTTAGGGACATCTGCAATTGCAGTACTAGTACTAGTAGGTGTGAGGCAAATAGAGGTGGGGGGGGGTCTCTATATAGTTTGTTTTTAGGGTTTAGGTAGAATTTTTTAAAAAAATTAAATCTTCCTCAAACTGTGAGTTGTGGTGAGGAAGATGACCAACTTGGCCGAGTTAGACCAGTTCGGTACCGAACTAGTCGAGTCATACATAGACTCGGTTGGTAAGGTACCAAACCGGTCCTTGAATCGAGCAGAGGGCCGAGTCAAGATGGTTTATGGTCAACTCAGTTGAGTTCGAGTTCGAGTTGATTGAATCTAAAACTATGGTACAGACTCGGTTGATTTGGAGCCCCCTTAGCCTCCCAATGCAATAGGTACTGTCGATTAAAAGCATTCTTGTCTGGCATTCGACATAAGAAAAACAAAATCACCCCTTGTCTCCAGGTGCATCAGACCCTCTAAATATTCCTTCTTATCAACAAGGAAGAAGTTGAAATCATGTGGGTTTGAACTTGGAGAAGGGCCAACATTAATTGAAGGTTGAACACAAGGCTTTCTTGAGGCATCAAGCTAGGCTAAATAGGCAGTGAAGATCTAGGGGGTTTCTCCACACCGAATAACTCCTTAGAAGATATAATGGCAAGAGGGGTCTCGCCAACTACCTGCATTTCCTCCATAATAGAATTGTTTTCCTTTGTGTCAGGGCTTAGACCCACCACTAGCTCCTCAGTCGTGGCAACAAGAGTTCCCTATGAAGGAGGGGGCCACTCGTGCTTGTTCTTGCTCACACTAGAAACTTCGGCTCCCGTAAATTTGGCATTCAGAGAACGAACAGTAGCTTTGACAGTCCCATCACTCCCAAAATAGTCAGGAGGAATCTCCTCATGGGACTGAGTTCGTTGGTGATAAACATTGTCCTTTCCGACATTCCCATTCAGATCTCCCACTCCTTGAGAACCCACTGAAAATCTAAACCCATCAACCGTACGGCCTCTAGCTCCTGCAATAATAGTTGACCCCTTGTCTCCTTCAGCCTTGGTGTCATTCCCAGCACTGGGACCCGCAAATAAGGCTGCCAAACCATCTGATCCTGCTCCAGCAAATCCTGCCATGGTTGTATCATCATGCCGGACAGCTGTACTTCCTTCCTGTGCTGCTGTACAGCGGCCTGAATTCTTCCCAGCACCATCTGTACCCCCGTCATCCCTCCCATCACTTTCCCTAGACCTTAGATCTTCCCTCCTCTTCTTTTTCTATTCTCCATAGTCTTATTCAAGTATCTCTCTGAGTGCTGCAGACACTTCTTTGCAGCCTTCAACACCACCTCTACAGTTAATGATAGAAAGTAGGTGGTCAATCACTCTTGTTAAAGACCCAGAAAACAGATGGGGACACATAATTTGCATTCTGGATGATTCCCAGGGCCAGGTAGTTTCTTCACATGTTTCCATCCTTCAGTGGTTGATTTTGGAGGTGCCATAGTCAAGGTTCTGCATGATTTCTTTTCAAGGATTAAATTTCAGTTTGTTTCTGCATGGTACGTTTTAATGATTCATAGCCTATTTGAAAGTTTGAACAACATTTATTAAATATATCAATATATTATATAACTAAAAATTGGAAAAAAATAACAGACCTACTTGGAAGTTTCCATAGACAGCTGGGAGCCCTGAATTATGAGACTCCAGATGCATAGAGAGTTACACAGGAAACAGATAGAATGAGTCCCCTGTGAGTCTGTGACAGCATGAGGCTGCAGCAGAGAGACAAAGTGAGTTTCAAGAGTTTAGACATCTGAATCGTTGTCCATGAAAATTAAAACAGATATAGTCTTGACTAAGCTCTTACAGTTTACCACTACCAGTAGGTGCTGCAACTAAAAGAAGAATAATCCGAGTTATAATTTATAAAGGACTGTGAATCCCTGAGTTTGTGAACACCCAGTATTTGAAAGTGTGATGATGGCATTCAAGTCTCAGACTGTAGCCTGAAGTGGCTGCCTCCAGATGTTTTCAGTCTGAAGTGACAGGCCATTTAAATCTCAAATCCTCATCGATGACCTCTGACCATTCGAAACTCAACAATTCATTGTCTGGCTGCTGACCCTTTGAATGTCAACATTGACAAGTCCTGACTCCTGGCAGACCGCTGTCCCGATTCCTGACAGATTGCAGTTCGATTGTGGCACTTGTGGCTAGCCTTTATCTCAACAATATCCACTGTCTAGTGGCAGCCTGAATGTGCAGGTTGACAGTTTGAATGTGCAGGTTGAGGGAATGAGAGTATGCAAGTTGGGGGAGGCTGTCGGTTGAAAATAATGCAAGTTGTGAGAGAAATGCAAGTTGTTGAGGGAGTATGGCGATAATGAAACGATATCAAGTTAGTTTTTCGCTTTTGCATTTCGTTCTTTTCTTTAAATATAAGAAAACAACGAGTTTAATCCGAGTTGGGGGTGAATTTAATGATCAAGTTTGGAGAATTTTATGATTAAATTCGGCATCCAATTCGATTTGGTCCAATCAAAGTTGGTGAATCGAAATGAAGTTTAGGAGGATCTTGAAAATTGCTGAGTTTTGAATTTCAAGGTAAAAAATCAATGAACCCTGTTACACTGAACTTAGCTTATGCACATTTCTAGAGTTGTACAAACAGGTGCCTATCTAAAATTACTTAAAATTACTCGGAAAGGAAAATCATCACTAGAGTGTTTCTAATTTTTGCTTGTGTTTTGGGCCATGAGCACTTTTCTAAACCTAAGCTATACTACAACAAAAGTGGATACCTTTTATTGGCTGCAGTTGATTCTCATGTTAAATCCCCTCAAATAAAACCAATCTACTTCTCTTCCTTCCAGTGATATCCACGTGGTAACCCTCCAAAATTCCTTGGTGACCATAAATACTTGCTTAAACATATATTTACCTAGTTGTGCAAATGGGTATGGATCTGAAAATACTTGAAAATCAATGAGAAAATATATTAGGATGTGAGTGGGTACTCATTGTTGGAATTGCAAGCTGCAATCGCCCTTCCAAACTCAGGATTTCTCCATGTTTTAGGAGGTTGTCCTTGATAAACCAACAAGTCTGCACTTTTCCTTTACTGCCATAACAACAGTATCTGAAATAATAATAAAAAGTTTATTACATTCCGTGCCTTAAATGCTTTGCCCTTGAAACAATTCTTTAGTTGATGCCGGTAGTAAGCATCTCAAACATGGTTATTGCTGTTTCTCACGGTATGTCTTGTTCAGTCGAATGCTTCTGTTTGATTAACTACTTTGGTATAATTGTGATTTTTCTTTCATTTGTCCTGGGATTTTGATGGAGATCCTGGTGTACTTTATATTTGAGAGATAATTATGTTCATTGGATTTGCAATTCTTTCATGCCCAAAACTCCAGTCTGCTTTTTTCTTCATTCTCGAAACAATTCTTTAGTTGATGCCGGTAGTAAGCATCTCAAACATGGTTATTGCTGTTTCTCACGGTATGTTTTGTTCAGTTGAATGCTTCTGTTTGATTAATTACTTTGGTATAATTGTGATTTTTCTTTCATTTGTCCTGGGATTTTGATGGAGACCCTGGTGTACTTTTTATTGGAGAGATGATTATGTTCATTAGATTTGCAATTCTTTCATGCCCAAAACTCCTGTCTGCTTTTTTCTTCATTCTCTTTATTTGTCCAAGGATCCAAAGAGAGATGACCAAGGTCATTGTTATTTCAAGTCTTTCATACCCAACAGGGCTGTCCTGGGGAGGGGATACAGAGCCCTCCTGTCAGCAGACATGCAATGAGAGCAAGAACAGAGTCCAAGACCTTAGCAGAGACCTAGCAGAGCTCCAAAGTCATCTGTCTAAAATGCATCTGTAAACTGTAACACATGAACCTAAGCTTTACAATGTAGGGTGTATAGACTCCAACGGAACTTTTGGTGCACATATGTCTGTAAAAGTTGATATAATTTTGCTACTGCCAATGGAGCAACAAAGGAAAGTTATTTATCAACCCTTTCCATCATTATATTTAGAGGAGGAATATCCTAGAAGGTGAAGATATCATTCATCAAATGGAGGATTCAATCAGAAACATGCACTCTGAAATAGTGGAGAAGCTCTGGAAATTTATTGATAGGGTGTGAAGATGGAAGACGAGGAGCATCATTTACTGGTTCCTACTTTTAATTTGGTCATAGGTCAAGCTATTCTTCATCTCTAAACTAACCTGAAACATAGAATCAAGGAAACCTCAAAGACTGAATTGTGCCTTGACTCGACAGAATGCATTATAGAAAGGAATGCGGAATGTACCTTTATGAAAAGCTTTTAGAGTTCAGTGAGAACCTTTGAATAACTTCTCCAGCATCTAGGAGACTTCCCATGATTCTCTACTGATAGCATAAATATTTACTATGATTATAGCAGAATCTGGAGTTTTTTTTTTCTTTTCCAAGGAAACCCTCACAGAAAACCCTTCGGCTACTTCCCCATGATTCATGGATGGTAAATGGGGTAAATCGTCAGCCCTGATTATGGATCCTGGATCAAGAGAGTCGAACCCGTGACCTCTCCAACTTTGGGGAAGAGATAAGAGGTCTCACATTTGGCTCATGACAACTTGAGCTAATCCTTGGGGCTAGCAGAATCTGTAGCATGTTATACATTTTCCTTGCATTCCACTTCCTTGTTTTCTTTACTGAATTTCTTGTTAGTAGCTAGCATTTTCGAGTTCAGTAGAAATTACACAGTTGTTTTGAAAGACCACCTTTTTGGTTCTTAAAACAAGAATTATCGTTACTGAGTATTCATTATAACTGAAGTTTATTTATCATTTTAGAAAATGCAAGGTTACGTTGCAAAATTAGAAATTCCATCCAGTTTTTACTGGAAACTCTGAATTTGCAGGTCATCTTTTGCAAAAAGCATGTGTTAGCACTATTACATTATACTGTGGAATCACTTGTTAGTTGCTATCTTAGGTTGATAGTTTCATTTGTCTTCTTTTGTTTAGTTTTAAGCTTACAATTCTACAGCCAATGTTCCAGTCATGCCTTTCATAATGCACTCTTCTCATGCTTAGTTTAAGATTGTGTTAGCAATTTGCTCATATTGTATGGTTGATTATTTTATCCCACCTTTGTGGCTGATAGTTACATGCTTTTCTTTTCACTTACATTTTGACCAGAAATGAAGCAAACTGAACAATTTGGGAATGCCAGATTTGCTTATGTGATTGTTGGTTCTCTACCTGAGGCATCATCTATTCTCGTTTTACCACTTGAGATCATTGAGGAAGCACATGATGGACATGATTTATATCTTCACATTAAATATAGTTTTTGAAGAATGCCTACCTTTAAGTTGGCATTGTTTATGACAGTGAACTTAAAGGTCGTAGGTTTCTACTTCCAAATGTGCAATGGATATATGACATCCTATGCCTGATTTTTTTCTCCCTATTTGTTCAAATGTTGTATACAATTTGCAAGACCTGTTGATAATTCTAGGCTTCATGTAACTGAGGTGCTTTTTTGCTGTATTATAGGTTTATTAACCATTGCCTCTCTAAGAATGTCTTTGGACTTGTAGATTTCTGAGTGGATGGACAGCTGCGGAAGATATAGGTCATCTTTGTCTGACTGTGCTATCCGCCTTGACTTGATAGCTAAAGTTCGTGGCATAGCTTGTGCTGAAAATTATTTTGATAATCTTCCAAAGGTTGCTAAGATTCAACCTACTTATGGTGCCCTTTTAAATTCTTATGTGAGAGAAAAATTAATGGAAAAGGCAGAGGTGCACATGAAAAAGATGGAGGAGTTGGGTTATGCTACAACAACACTTCCCTATAATGAGTTATTGACCCTCTATAAAAACACAGGCAAGTTTGAGAAGGTATCCTTAGTGATCCAAGAAATGGAGAAAAACAATATCTCACAAGACAAATTCACCTATAACATTAGGATGAACATTTGTGCTGCTATCTCAGACATTGATGGAGTGGACAAGATATTAGAAGAAATGCAGTGTAATCCCATGGTTGATATAGATTGGAGCACAAATGGAAATTTGGCAAACATTTATATCAAGGCTGGACTTCTTGATAAGGCGGAGCTGACCTTGAAGGAGATGGAAAATAAAATGGATAGAAGGGATCGAGAGGCATTTAACTTTCTCATCACTCTATGCGCAAGTGCTGGTAAAAAAGATGGGGTAACTAGGATGTGGCACTTATTAAAATTGTCCTTTCCCAAATTGACTAATATGAGCTTTATATGCATGCTTACTTCATTGCTGAAGCTTGGAGATCTTGAGGGAGCCGAAAACATTTTTAAAGAATGGCAATCTTCTGGCTTAACTTATGATTTCAGAGTGCCCAATATACTTCTCGATGCTTATGTCAAGAAGGGATTGATGGAAAAGGCTGAGTTGGTTCTTGAGCACGTTTTAGAGGGAACAGAAAAACCCATTAGCAAAACATGGGAAATAATTGCAGAGGGATATTTAATGAACACACAAATTGATAAAGCTGTATATGCCATGAACAAAGCTCTTTTGAGTATGGAACTAGGTGGATGGCAACCAAAACCTACAAATTTGCTATTCATTCTAAAGCATTTGCAGGAGCATGGTGATGTTGTATGTGCAGAGCAATATCTCAAAATCCTTAGAGATATGAATATTGAAAGCAAAGAGATTATTCGTAATGGTTTTCAAGCTACTGAAGCTACTCCTATATGACTACTTATGACATGGAAACGTTGATTTCATCCTTCACAAATGATCAAGTATGCTGCTTAAACAAGTCAGTGAACCTTAAGATGTTGAAGGATTGGAGATTATGCAGAATTATTTTTGGGTCTTCAGCAGACCTTTTGCCGGAAATAAGTTGATTATTGACAAAGGCTACTACAACATTTGGGATCTGTGTGCCGAGGAACCAACTTAAGATATTAAATTTTAATGGAAAATAGATCCAGAAAAGTTGCTGACTATCTTCGTTTGGCCATGTAACATTTGAAAAAGGCGCTTGTTTAAAAAAAATTGCCTCTCATCTCTATATGTTCCACCAATTGTCATTTGTGCTGAAATGTTAGTTTCTGTATTTTTATTTGTGCTCCATACCATGCAAGATTCCGTATTGAGAGTACATGTCCTATTTCTGATTAATGAATCTCATTGTTGTATGAGTTTAGGATATTGTTTATTCTACATGATGGGGATAAGCTTTGTTAAACTCACATTGTCAATATAATGAGCTACTTACAAGCCAATTTCTTTTTGTGGATCATCTTGTTGACTTATTTCTTTCCTGTGAGCCCTAAGTATTTGGAAATGATTGCACATTATCACTTGCTCTAGTCTTTGAGGCATAGAAGCCAAATTTTCAAAATTTGAGTCGATATCATAGTCCATATTGATCCAATTGTGTAAATAGTGTAGCATTGTAATTTTAGAATAGCATCCTCTAGAATATCTGAAATTATATAGACAATTCTTTGTTTATACACTGAGAATGTCAAATTTTAAGCACTTAATGCATTCAATTTCAGATCTAAAAATTACTTTCAAGTGACTTCAAACAATAAACTAGGGCCGTTATCACTGAATAAGTTTACACTGAAATTATGACAGAAAATTATAGCGGAAGCACAAAGATTAGAGAGAAATCATCCATGCACATGAGACACAAAAATTTCTTAGAAATAATTTTCAGATTGAGTATCCTGAGGACAAAACAATCCTCTCAGAGAAATTACAACTTCAACAAAAAATGGAAAAATCTTCCAACTTACAAATCTCCAGAAACCTTAGTTGACGCCACAACCGTACAACTGACGTCACGACTATACGGCCCACACGTGCTGCTGTTTGGCTACGACTGTGCGACCCACACGTGCGGCTGTCTTGTTGTGGATGTAGGACCCACACATGTAGTTGTTTTGCTGCTGTCCATACGGTTCACACATGTGGTACGACCTGTAATTAATGTCTCGTACGACCTCTCCTCTCTCTCACATGTTTGAACTCACACGTGTGACGACTCCTCCTTGGTTGAAAAATGAAAAAAGAAAGACCAGAAACCCTAGATCAGATTTTCCAAAGTGAAGATCCTCCTTGCTGAAATTTTCTTTAATCCCCTTGGTAAGAGTGTTCACTCACTCATGCCAGCGCCATGATGACAAAATAAGATGTGTGGTGTCTCCTCACATTGCCTTTCTTTTTATAGGAGTCTAAAAGTGAGTTTAGGAGCCTCTTCTAAACTCAACATTAAATTAGAATTGTTTATTCCTTGAAGTGGTTGCCAAGCCCCAACAATAACAATTCCAAGCCCCAACTCTACATAAAAGAGGTTTTCACAAAATAAAAAATGCAATGTGAGTGTCAACAAAGATTCTCACATGCCCGACACCAAGGCCAATGTGAGAATACCTCTCCGATGCTACAAAAACATGAACACTCCCTCTTAGCGAGGGAGGTATTCTCCATCACTCCTAGCTTGTCTCTAAAGTAGACAAACTTTCCCTTCACTAGGGATTTGGTGAGAATATCTGCAATCTTCTCATCTGTGGAAATGTATTGGAGCTTCCCAGCTCCCTTTTGCACCCTATCTCTGATGAAGTGGTATATGATCTCAATGTGTTTTGACCTGTCATGAAACAATGGATTTTCTGAGAGTTTGATACAACTTTGATTGTCGCGGTAAATCACAGTAGGCTCCAACACTTGACCAAATAATCCCGCAAGAAGCTTGTGAAGCCAAATAGCCTCACAACTTGCCAAACTGGTTGCCATATACTCTGCTTCTGCTGAACTGAGTGCCACATAAGTTTGTTTCTTTCTAAACCAAGAAACCTTTGCTAATCTCAAGCTGAAACAACCACTAGGAGTGCTCTTCCTGTCAACTGCACTACTTGCCCAATTTGAGTATGAATATCCATGCAACCTCAATCACTCCCAACATATCTCAGACCAAATCCAACTGTACCCCGAAGGTACCTGAGCACATGCTTCCCTGTTACCCAATGCATCTTCCTCAGTTCAACCATGAACTGACTCAAGGTGTTGACAATAAAACAAATATCCGACCTAGTGTTGACTAGGTACATCAACGAACCAATCAACTACCTGTACATCGTGGGATCCACCAAATCTGAATTTGAAGCCCCCAGTTTCTTCAAGTTGGTGATCATAGGTGTAGTCACGGACTTACAACATCTCAAATCTCCTCAGTATCTCAACAACATACTTCCCTTGTCCAAGGAAGATCTCGCTCGACTGCTGCCACACCTCCAATCCCAAAAAGTAATGCATCAATCCAATATCCTTCATCTCGAACTCCGAAGCCAAATCCCTCTTGGAACTGACAATGCGATTCTTTGCTCTCGTGAGGAACGAATTATCAACATACAATACCAATATAAGAGGATTTTCACCAACCTGTATGAGATATATGTTGGGATCCGCTTCACTCTTGGTGAAGTGCATGCTCTGCAAACACCCGTCGATCCTCGAGTACCATGCCTTGGGTTCCTGCTTGAGTCTGTACAAAACTTTATTCAACCTGCAAACATGAGATTCCCTCCCGTGTACCTCAAAGCCCTGAGGTACCTCTTCCTTAATCACACCATTGAGGAATGCTGTCTTCACATCCATTTGATGTATCCTCCACCCCATAACCGAAGCAAGATAAATAATAACCCTGATAGAAGTATACCTGGCGACTGGAGCAAAAGTCTCTTCATAGTCCACTCCCTCTTTTTGGGAGAACCCTCTCGCCGCGAACCTCGCCTTGTACTTCTCGAGGCTACCATTTGTAGCATGCTTGATCTTATAGATCCACTTGGAAGTTACCACAGACTTCCCCTCTGGTCTTAGAACTATGTCCCACAGATCATTCTTCATGATGGACTGATACTCCTCGTATAATATCCCTAGGCCGAACCCAATTGTAAATGTAAATGCAAATGTACTTAAGTTGGTGAGCTGTTTGATATCATTTTGTATGGACATTTCATGGCATAATGCGCGCATGTACTGCGTAGTAAAATGATGAAGTGTGCACATCCATGGATACCGCGCGCAGTAACTTAAGTGCGTGCAATTTTGAGGCCAGGGAGCTTTTATGTATATGATGTGTTTTATAGGCTGGTGAGCCAGTGATTATATTTTATAGGTTGGTGAGTCAATTAATATAAGCTAGGATGATTATGTTTTGATCAGG
>ML842524.1:22150-37030 GCA_009831015.1 Picea engelmannii
GCTGCATTGTTATTTACGTGTTTATTTTTATGGGTTATTCTATGTATGGTTATAACTGTCTTTATATTTATGGGTATTGCATGTATATGTTTACTGTTATTTCAGTATGAATCTGTGCATTTACGTAATGTATTTGTCTGTTTACGTTTTATATATATAAAGTTTCGCAAGTGTGCTATGTTTGTGTTTAATTGCATGTTGTTTGAAAAATTTATGTGGCATAGCTCAGTTGGATGCTGGGTATGTTACAATATGTTCCGTAGAGAAAGAAAGCGTTCTCTTGTGTATTGTGGCCCAAAATGGGTGGTCGGGGACGTTACAATATGGTATCAGAGCTTCAGTTATCAACACTGAGCCTGGATGGGTCGAACAAGTTGAGTTGAAGCGAAATTTCACAGAGGATTGATTTCAAAGTGGCCAAATTTCAAGTAACAGAGCGTCCATGGTAAAATTTAGAAGCAACGATTGGGAAAATCCCCAATTTTTGTTGTTAAATTCATGAAGAAATTTGGGCAAGTGGTGAGATATTATTGGTTTAATATTTGTTCTAGCAAATTCGGACCTTGAATTGGTTGAATTTGAAGTTAGAGTGAAGCCATGACAGATGGAGAGAGTTTAACAATTAAAATTCTCAATTCGTGAATTGATTTTACGTAACTTCCTTCCAGAAATGTCAACCCACAACAATTTGTTGTTGCAGAGGTTGAATTGGTGTTATCGGGGCGAAATAGAATGAATTTCATAGTTGTAGAATGTCTATGGTAAAAATGGAGAAAAAGTTAGAAAAAAAGGAAGCCCCAATTTCTGCAGCGAAATTCATGAGGAATTGATGCGCATAAAAATGAATGTGCGCAGGTGGGCGCACTAAAAATGCATGACGTGCAGTAAAAGGCTTGTGATATGTAAAAATTGGGTGACGCGCTGAAAAATGTTGGCGTGCTGGTGCGCGCGCTAAATTTGGGCACCGTGCGGAAAAATGTTGGCGTGCTGGTGCGCGTGCTAAATTTTGGCACTGCGCGGAAAAATAGCGACGTGCTATTGCGTGCGCTAAATTTTGGCACCGCGCGGAAAAATGTAGGTGTGCTGGTGCACGTGCTAAATTTAGTATTGCGTGGTGTACATACACATACTAAGGTACACGCGGTGTGTGCACACACAATAATGGCGCGCGTGGTGTGCGAAGTATTGGCGGAGCGCAGAGGGGTTTTGTTGGTGCGCGCGTAATGTGGGTATATGTTGTCGCGCAACAGTTTAGTTAATGGTGTGCGGTGGGGGCGTACTAAACTATAGCATGGTGCAGCGTGTAGAGTGAAATGCACACGGAATATCAACGCGCGATACAAAAGTTGCACGCAATAGGTAATACTGCAAGAACCAAAATTTTGCGCTGTGAATATTGGCGTGCGACACAAAAGTAGTGTGCGTTGTTATTGGTGCGACAGAGAAGTGATGTGTTATCGCACAGTTTGTAGCTAGGTCAAAAAGGCTAAAGGATAAAGGCCAAACTGGCGAAACATGAACCTTCCCCACCCAATGTCACCTCAATGGGGAGGTTCTTTCTATTTAGGGAGGTTAACCCAGGGGAGTCGTCCCCAGTAACCTGGGGTTTTGAAGAGGCTAAAGTATAAAAGTCAAGGGAAAAGCTCCTCCTCACAGGTTACCACCAAGGTCAGAAAGTCCGGCTAATCAGCCAATAAATGAAATGTATGCCCAAATGAAAACACCTGCCCGGAACAAGACAACAACAATACAATATATATGCAGGCTATAACTCAAAGGGTTAGTACTTCATGTGACTATCCGACAATTATATATAAGAAATGAAACAACAGATATTGATAAGCTCAACGTTTTGTCAATACAACAATGTAAAAATATCAATTCACCAATAACTATTGAGATGATGTAGCAAACAATATATCCAATCAAGCATTTATTCAAAAAACGCCTTTAACCATCATCTAATTGCTTTTTATCAACATTCGCTGCGTCAAGATGAGATAACCAACTGTGACGTCAGCCTAATTAGGGTTAGTTCAAATTTAAGAGTTTTGAGAGTTGTTTCAATCACTTTCACTTTAACGTTGGAGGCTAAAGATCAGTGCCTAGGGTTATGGAGTCAAAAGATGAAGGACGCACAAGTTGAAGGGGATGAGATTTAAAGGACAAGAGGGAAAGGTTTCAAAGTGCTGCAATGGCAGGGCTTTGAAAACAGAACCCTAGGGGAGAGAGGCTCACTCCGGTGTTGCTTAAGCAAGGCCTCGTGCTCTCTCCTCCTTCCCGGCAAATGGCTAGCTCAAAGACAAACAAAATCAAGACAAGAGAGTTTAAAGAGGGAGAGTGTTGCAAAGGCAAGGCTCTTTCATCAAACCCTAAAAGAAAAACGGCCCTAGGTGTAGATAACCTAGGCCTGGGACGTCCTCTTTCTCTTGAAAATTAAAAGTATGGCTAGCTTAAGGGAAGAAGATAGAATGAGTGTAGCAATGGCTAAGCTCTCTTCTTCTTCTTCAATGGCTTAAAAGGTTTTTCTATCAGGGGACATGAGACAACGACCTACTTGTGTGTTTGTCCCCTAGGGTTTTGATTCAACAATGTATATATATAAATAGAATGCAAGAAATTAGACTACAACCATTCAATCAAGAAGTTTTGCAGAAAAATACTTACAAATCATCAAGAAAATAGCATGCAAACCCTAGTTGTAAACATTCCTTCAAGAAAAACACCATAAATTGCCAAAAATCTCCTCTCCAAACAAGTGCGCCTCCCTCAAAATAGCCAATAACCCTAATAGGGTGCAAAAATCAGACCTCACTATGAGAGTGAGTGATGTGTTATGTTCAAATGAGGGAAAAACATCCTCAATATATAGTGTCTCATGACCTTTAATTTAAAATTAGGTCATTAAAAATAGCCGACACGGCTACAAACCAAAATCATATTGTTTTTACATTAACTGCTAAGTAAATGACATAAATGAGCAAAAAGTGGGACGTCAAGCCCCTTTGAGGGAGACATTGGCCCTTTTGGGGCTAGTCCAGCATCCATAAGTCAGACGTTAGCCCTTTCTGGGCTCCTCCAAGCTGCCACACGTGCCAGCCGTCCTGTCAAACTGCTACACGCTCAAGGAGAAATCAAGACATCTTGGGTGACGTCCTGGTCATCAAAAGGAAAACATTCCATCTGAGGTGGGTCAACCTGTTGAAATAATGTAACTGCGAAGAGCATTCTTATTATTTTGTTATTGGATTAAATCCCCATTGTGGATTAATCATGTCATTATTATTATTTTTATTATTAGGTTAATCCCCATTGAGGATTAACCATGTCGGTAATNCCACAAGTACTTTCACAGAGATGATAAGGATGGCTCGTGATGAGACCCCCTTTCCCTTGGCCATGCAACCAAAGGTCACTGCCCTGGCGTGGTAACCAGATAATGGCAATGTCATACTGCTAGGTACCCATGAACATAATGGGTTGGCTTGTGATGAGACCCCCCATCCTCTTGGCTAGGTCTTGTTTTGTTATTTTTTTTTTCGGGTCCCTCTTATTTCTTACTGAGAGGCTTTTTATTGCCTTCTCGGGGATCCCTAGGTGAGGCATCTTTAGGTTTCATTTTTTTATGGCTTTTATCTTTTACCAGCTGCTTTTACCTTCTGGGCCTTTAGCCCCTTCTTCCCACAAGATAAGGTGTAACCCCACAAACAGATCATCCTAATGTCCGGACTAGGGGAATGGGGCAGATGAGTGGGAGATAAGATGTAAGAGTGATAATATGATGGGAGCGGACGATGGCCCTTCAAAATCCCCCAGTGGCAAACCAAAACCTATGGGTACAAGCTTGCTAGGGTACCCTATCAATCCCCCCAACCATGGTCAAGTGGGTTAATGTAAGATACAAGCAGTCGTCAGAAATAAAAGGAATTTGATGCATATATCTAAAGGTTATGATGATCAAATACGACACATACCATGATACCTGGACCAATTACCTCATGGAGCAAGAGTCTTCTCTGATACAAGTCCAAGCCGAAGGTGATGGATGCTGCTGATGCTGACAGGAAAAATCTGACGAAGGAGAAGAAAGGTGGGCCCTCCAGGGCCATGCTCAGGTCAATCTTGCTCTCGGTACTCCATGTCTAGGACCTGTGGGCCTCGAGACATGATCTCCTAGTTATCCCTAGAAAACGTGGATAACATGATGAACGATAGTTATGGATGTGCAGAGCACGATTTATCTTGTGGTGTTGCTACGCATTCTAAATATGGGTGTACAGGTTGAAATTTGTGTGCGCGAAGTCGTTTGGAGGGTGAACTACAACGGAAAACCATCAAATTTCCGCGATATTTTATACTGTTTGAACGTCATCTTTTTGCAGCGCGTTTTTGAGGCCCTTGAGAGCGTTTTTAGGTACTCAAAATCCACAAGAATAAAGTGTGCCTTGGCAAAATGTGTCTCTGCAGCTCAAATAAAAGAGCTCGGAGAGATCCTTCAAATGGTGTAAACCGTTCGTCAAACAAAACTTTTATGAGAAAGTTACAACATAAACAATGGAGGGTAAATTTTAAGACCCAACTAGATTCAAAGAGCCATAACTTTCTGCTCTAGAATCAGATTGAGGCACAAGAGCAGTCAACAGAAAGATATTGAACCATAGAAGACAGTCCCAGAGCTCAATTAAATTTCTGGGCATGCTAAAGTGTTTAATACGGTAAAGAAGTCACTTGTAGCATTCCAGACCAAAAACACAGATTGGCCTAGAACTTTAGCAGGCTGTAACTAGCATCCAAGAACCCAGAAAAAGGGTGAAACTTGGAAAAAGTGTCCATAGTATGTATATAAATAAACCCAATTGAGATCCTATGAAAACTCCAATGGAGTAGGTGCAAAATTGCATAATTACAATGCAGAGTTGCGCCAAGTTGAAAAATGAACAGAAAAAATAATGGACAATTTCTAATAACCATAACGTTTTGCTCAAGACTCAGAATTGAGCATGGGAGCAAGCATTGGAAAGGTGTTGGACAATAGATTATAAATATTCAACCAGAAAATCGATCCGGGCATTCAATTTTCCAAGAAATCAGAAGAAATAATGCTGATATATTATTGAACCAGAATGGTTCATATTTTCATGAAATTGTTGAAACAATTAGTCTGACAAAGTTTTGTTGGCTGCACATTTTGCAGAGTCAACAACAACTAGATCAGATCAGAATCAACACAGAGTCCATAGGAATGGAAGAGGCACATGAGACTTACAACCAGAAAGATGAGCTTAGAGGGATGGATGTCCATTTGGGCATTGAAGGAACAAACTCCAATGGACATGGAGAAGGAAGGGATGAAAACATGAATATGGTAGAGACTATTAACAATTTGCAGACGGATGTCCAAAGCCATACAGATGATAATGAAAGGCTTTTGAGAGCCAAGGAGCAGCAGGATGATTTCAACATGAAGTTAATGCAGAGCTTGAACATAATAGAAAATAAATTGGATAAGGAGAGTGGCTCATGCAAATAAAGAAGTCACAGGTCTCCTTATGAGAAAAGAAGAGCAAGAAGTGTTAGCAGACATCACCATCACTCCCCGAGGCATTCCAATAAGAGAGCACACGACAGCTCAAGTCCATCCCCTGTCAGGAATCAAAAGAGGTATGGGGTGGATGAGCTACGAGGAGAAATGAACAAAATCAAACCTCCTACATTTGATGGTGAGCACAAGAAGGATGAAGATACAAAGACATGGCTGTTGGTCATGATGAAGTAATTTCAATTGCATAATTATTCATCTCATGCAGAAGGTAGAATTTCCATCTAGCAACTCAAGAGAAAGACATCCATGTGGTGGGATCAACTTGTACAGGTGCAACACATTAAAGAGAAAAGTGTTACTTGGAGGGAATTCAAGAAGTATTTTGAGAAGAAATACTTGACTAAGAGATACTATGACAAAAAAATGAAAGAGTTCTTTGAACTCAAGCTTGGAAGTATGACCATAGATGAATATGAAAGAAGGTTTTTAGAACTGTTGAAGTATGTCTCTTTCATCAAGGATGAGACTGTTAAGATTCAAAGGTATTTGAGTGGATTTCCATCATTCATCAGTGATAATACAATATGATGATCCCAAGACATTGAAGGAGACCATAAGGCGAGCTAAATCCCTATATGATCAACAAAAAACAAGGCCAACTTTCCAAAAGGTTTGGGAAGACAAAAAAAATTCAAGATGGATCAGAGGAAGAAGGGATTTAAGCCAACCTTCTTTAGAAATAATCTTCAGGGACAACCAACTTCTAGAGAACCCAAAGCGATTGAGACAAGGGTGTCAAAGGCCAAGGCAGAGACCCATTCAATGTTGGGGTTGTAAAGGAGATCATATGTTTAGAGATTGCCCTCACGAAGGTGAAAAAGTGAGGATTGTTCACAATGTACAACAAGTTGAAACAGTGGAGGACATCGACATAAATGCACCAAGGATCTATGCATCCCTCTACAACATGCAAACAGAGTATAAGTCACACATGATTGAAGTGGAAGGTATGATCAACAACCAAACCATTGCTATTTTAATTGATTCTGGAGCTAGTCATAGTTATATAGATCCTAAGATGGTGGAAAGTTTGCTTTTGCCAAGAAGCAAGCATGAAAAATCTTGGTTGGTGTAGCTGCCTACCGGAGCCAAAAGAAAAGTTAATGAGATGGTTACGTCATGTCTTATGGACATGAATGGACTGAACACCAGGGCAGATATGAACATATTTCCTTTAGGTTCTTATGACTGTCTAATTGGGATGGGTTGGTTGGATCAACATCATGCGATCCTAGACTGTCGTAATAAGACGTTCACTTGCTTGGATGAGGAAGGGACCTAAAGAAGGTGCAGGGAATTCCCAGGGCAGTAACCATCATTGAAATTTCAGCATTGCAGCTGAAGAGATGTTACAGAAAAGGGTGTCAAATATTTGCAACTCATATGGAAGAGACACCTAAAGACAAGGTGCCAAATTTGGAATATTATGCAGTCGTGGAATATTTTGAAGATGTGTTCAAGGAGGTACCAGGACTACCCACAAAGAGAGATATTGATTTTTCTATAAATTTAATGCTTGGAGCAGCTCCAGTGTTAAAGAATCCTTACGTAATGAGTACACTAGAGCTGAAGGAGCTCCGGTGTTAAAGAATCCTTACGTAAGGGGTATATACGCCCAAGTGTGTCACCTTGGGGTGCCCCAGTCTTGTTTGTGAAGAAGAAAGATGGGACATTAAGATTGTACATTGATTTCAGACAGTTGAATAAAGTGACTGTACAGAACAAGTATCCTCTGCCAAGGATTGATGATCTCTTTGATCAATTGAAAGATGCAAAGATATTTTCAAAGATAGATCTCAGGTCAGGATACCATCAGGTAAGAATTAAAGAGGAAGATATCAGCAAGGCCGCTTTCAGGACAAGGTATGGTCATTATGAGTTCACAGTGGTTCCATTTGGGTTGTCAAATGCACCACCTGTTTTTATGTGCTTAATGAATAGTGTTTTCTGAGAATATTTAGACAAGTTTGTCATTGTCTTTCTAGATGACATTCTTATATATTATAAGTTAGAAGAAGAGCACGAGCATCATTTGAGAATGGTATTGCAAGTATTAAGGGAACATCAATTGTATGCAAAATTGAGCAAGTGCTCATTTTATCAAAAGCAAATTCATTATTTGGGGCATATCATTTCAAAGGATGGGATAACAGTGGATCCTGAGAAGATAGAAGCCATTAGAGAATGGTCAACGCCAAAGAATGTGATAGAGGTTAGATCATTCATGGGCCTTGGAGGCTACTATAGGAGATTTATTGAAGGATTTTCAAAGATTGCACGCCCAATCACTTCCTTGCAAAGAAAGGGTGTGAAGTTTCAGTGGACATTGGATTGTGAAAAGAGTTCCCAACACTTGAAACAATTATTAACAAGTGCTCCAATACTAAGGATTGCAGACCCAAAATAAGACTTCATTGTATGTACAGATGCATGTAAAGAAGGACTTGTTGGAGTCCTCACTCAAAATTGGTTTGTTATATGAATCAAGGAAGTTGAAGGAGCATAAAAGACACTATGCCACTCATGATTTGGAGTTGGTAGCCATAGTGCATGCCTTGAGGAAATGAAGACACTAACTCATGGGGAAAAAGTTTGAGCTAAGAACAAACCATAATGGTCTGAAATATTTATTTGATCAGCCAACTCTAAATGATAGGCAAAGGAGATGGTTAGAATTTTTAAGTGAATATGACTTTGATATAAAGTATATCAAGGGGAAATAGAACAAAGTGGCTAATGCAATCAACATAAGAGTGCATGAATTGCATGCTACAACCATTAGCATGTACCAATCAGATTTGAAGGACAAAATTATAGAGGCTGCCAAATCGGATTTGCAATATAGAGAATTAGTGGAAAAATTACAGCAAAGTAATTTGCAGCAGAAAATTGAAGAATACAAGCTAGATAATGATAAAATTCTTATGTACAGGGGCATAATTTATGTACCAAATTCCCAGGAATTGAAAATTTTGATAGTGAGGGAAATGCATAATGTACCTTATGCTGGGCACCCAGGTTATCAGAAAATTGTTGCAGCTATTAAGGGCTAATATTATTGGCCATGCATGAAGAAAGAAGTTGCAGATTTTATTGCCAAATGTTTGGAATGTCAAAAGGTAAAAGCTGAGCATAGACACCCAACTGGTTTGCTACATCCATTATCCATTCGTGAGTGGAAATGGGAAGTTGTAACAATGGATTTCATCACCAAACTTCCCAGAACAAACAAACAACATGATTCTATCATGGTAGTGGTGGATAAGCTTACTAAAACTGCCCATTTTATTCCAGTTAAGCTCACTCACAAGGCAGTCAACATTGCTGATGTTTATATGAGGGAAATTGCTAGATTACATGGCATACCCAAGACAATTGTGTCTGACAGAGATCCAAAATTTACGTCAAATTTTTGGAAGGGATTATTTAATGGATTTGGAACAAATTTAAATTTTATTACAACTTATCATCCAAAATCAGATGGACAAATAGAGAGGGTGAATCAAGTGATTGAAGATATGTTGAGGATGTATGTGATGGATAAACCATCAAAATGGGAAGACTACGTACACTTGGTAGAGTTTGCTTATAACAATGGGTACCAAACATCTCTAAAGATGAGCCCATTTGAGGAACTTTATGGCATAAAGTGCAACACACCAGTAAACTGGGATAACCCAACAGATAGAGCAGTGGTTGGGCTAGATTTGCTCAGGGAAATGGAGGAGCAAATGGTAAAAATAAAGAAAAATTTAAAGGTTGCCCAAGACAGGAAGAAAAACTATGCTGATAAGGGCAGAACTCATAGGGAATTTAAAGTGGGAGGTCATGTATTTTTGAAAGTGAAAGCCAACCGAAGTTCCCTGAAGTTGGGAAATTGTTCAAAGTTGGCAACTCGCTATTGTGGGCCATTTAAGATCCTAGAGAGGATTGGTCCAATAGCTTATATGATTGCATTGCCTGCATCTATGTCTGTTCATAATGTATTCCATGAATCATTTCTCAAGAAATATATACCTGATGCTAATCATGTTATTGATTGGAATGTGATTCAGGTGGAGCAAGAAGATGCTTTCCAAGTGCATCCGGTACACATTCTGGATCGAAAAATCAAACAGCTCTGGAGTCGAGCCATAGGGCTTGTAAAGGTCCAATTGACCTGGTACAGTCCCGAGGATGTTACTTGGGAGCATGAGGATGCAATGCAAGTAGAATACCTGCATATTTTTGAGGATTTTTGAAAATCTTGTTGTATATGTGTACATGATGCACTGAGGACAGTGCATACATAAGAGGAGGGGATTGTAATATCCCTAGGCCGAACCCAATTATAAATGTAAATGAAAATGTACTTAAGTTTGTGAGCTGTTTGATATCATTTTGTATGCACATTTCATGGCATAGTGCGCTCATGTACTGGGCAGTAAAATGATGAAGTGTGCACATTCGGGGATACCGTGCACAGTAACTTAAGTGCATGCGATTTTGATGCCAGGGAGCCTTTATGTATATGATGTGTTTTATAGGTTGGTGAGCCAATTATTATATTTTATAGGTTGGTGAGCTAGTTAATATAAGCTAGGATGCTTATGTTTTGATCAGGGCGGAGAGCCTAGATGTTAAAGGCCAGCGAGCCTATTTTTGTATATATCTCATAATTAATATAAAATACATCGTTGCGCACAGACCGACCACGATAAAAGAGTATGGGGGACTAAACTCCACTAGTTAGGGAAAGGGTGGGGGCTAAAAGTTAAGGAAAAATGGGCTAAGCTAGGGAGCTTAAGCTAAAAAGGAATATTATATTAATATTTCTAAATCATAAAGTATGGATAATTATTTTATCCTAAGTTCTAATGTTGGGGACAAGTGGGATAAAGTAGCTCCCAACATGACAAGTGTCAAGTTGGGAACGTGCATACATATTGTTGGGACTTAGTTCATTTTCCATCATTCAGTCAACCAGTGAATCATCCATGAACATTCACACACTCATTGAACTATCTTTTGTACCTTCCTATAACTGTACTTGAACTGTATCCATAACCATACCTGTTTTGAGTAGCTGGTTAGCTTGGGAGCTAGACTGAAGAAGCGGGTTTTCAGACCCGTGGGATATTGAAGAGGCAGGTTGTCAATCCCCTGAGCAACTTCTCTCTGGGTAAGAGAATTGCTGGGAATTGTTTTCCTGAAGGTGCTAAAATACAACTACAAGGCTCTGAGACTTCCTGTTCGGCCTGTTGCTGAAGCCTAGAAAGAAAGTGGGGCAGCCGAAGGATTGTTGAGCAGAGAAGGGGCACACTTCCTGGGGTGGGACAGACATGTGGGGAATGAAAGACTGTAGGCTGTTAGTTTGAATAGGCACTTGTGACAGAGCATTTCCCTTTGTCTATGAGTCATTAACCTCGTTAGGAATCCCTTTACCCGGGTGGACTTTAGTCCCAGCTCGGGGGTGACCCACTGCTGAGAGTGATGAACAATGTGGTCTAAGGCTGGGAAGTTCGTGGAAGATCTGCACGCAGTTGATGATATTCTTACAAGATAAGTGTCAACTGTGTGATAAATTTACATGCTGCATTGTTATTTACGTGTTTATTTTTATGGGTTATTCTATGTATGGTTATCACTGTCTTTATATTTATGGGTATTGTCTGTATATCTTGCCTGTATATGTTTACTCTTATTTCAGTATGAATTTGTGCATTTACATAATGTATTTGTCTGTTTACGTTTTATATATAAAGTTCCGCAAGTGTGCTATGTGTGTATGTTTAATTGCATGCAGTTTGAAAAATTTATGTGGCATAGATCAGTTGGATGTTGGGTATGTTGCAGTATGTTCTGCAGAGAGAAAGAAAGCATTCTCTTGTGTATTGTGGTCTGGAATGGGTGGTCGGGGACGTTACAATATGGTATCAGAGCTTCTGTTTTCAACACTAAGCCTGGATGGGCCGAACAAGTTGAGTTGAAGTGAAATTTCACAGAGGAATGATTTTGAAGTGGCCAAATTTCAAGTCACAGAGCGTCCATGGTAAAATTTATAAGCAACGACGCAGAATTGGGAAAAACCCCAATTTCTGTTGTTAAATTCATGAGAAAATGAAGAAATTCGACCAAGTGGTGAGATATTATTGGTTTAATATTTGTTCTAGCAAATTCGGACCTGGAATTGGTCAAATTTGAAGTTACAGTGAAGCCATGACAGATGGAGCGAGTTTAGCAATTAAAATTCTGAATTCGTGAATTAATTTTGGGTAAATTCCTTCCAGAAATGTCAACCCACAACGATTTGTTGTTGCAGAGGTTGAACTGGTGTTATCGAGGTGAAATTGAACGGATTTCATAGTTGCAGAATGTCTACGGTAAAAATGGGGAAAAAGTTAGAAAAAAAAGAAGCCCCAATTTCTACAGTGGAATTCACGACGAATTGATGTGCATAAAAATGAATGTGCGTAGGTGGGTGCACTAAAAATGCATGACGCGCAGTAAAAGTCTTGTGATATGTAAAAATTGGGTGCCGCGCAAAAAATGTTGGCGTGCTAGTGCGCACGCTAAAGTTGGGCACCGTGCAAAAAATTGTTGGCGTGCTGGTGCGCGCGCTAAATTTTGGCACCGCACGGAAAAATAGCGGCGTGATGGTGCGCGCGCTAAATTTTGTCACCGCGTGGAAAAATGTAGGTGTGCAGGTGCCCGCGCAAAATTTAGTATTGCACGATGTACATACGCATATTAAGGTATGCACGATGTGCACACACATAATAATGGCGTGCGTGGTGTGTGCAGTATTGGCAGAGCGCAGAGGGGTTTTATTGGTGCGCGCACAATGTGGGTATATGTTGTCACGTGACAATTTAGTTAATGGTTCACATAGAGTATTGGTACGCGGTGGGGGCGTACTAAACTTTGGCATGGTGCAGTGTGTAAAGTGAAATGTGCGCGGAATATCAACACGCAATACAAAAGTTGCGTGCAATAAGTAATACTGCAAGAACCAAAAATTTTCGCGGTGAATATTGGCGCACGACACAAAAATAGTGCGCGCCAGTTATTGGCGCGACACAGAAGTGATACACGGTAGTTATGGATGCGCAGAGAACGATTTACCTTGTGGTGTTGTTGTGCATGCTAAATATGGGTGTACAGTTTGAAATTTGTGCACGCGAAGTCGTTTGGAGGGTGAACTACAACTGAAAACCAACAAATTTCTGCGACATTTTATACTGTTTGAACGTCATCTTTTTGCAGCGTGTTTTTGTGGCCCTTAAGAGCGTTTTTAGGTACTCAAAAACCACAAGTATAGAGTGTGCCTAGGCACATTGTGTCTCTGTAGCTCAAATAAAAGAGCTTAGAGAGATCTTTCTAATGGTGTAAACCGCTCGTCAAACAAAACTTTTATGAGAAAGTTATAACATAAATAGTGGACGGTAAATTTTAAGACCCAAATAGCTTCAAAGAGCCATAACTTTCTGCTCTGGAATCGGATTGAGGCGCAGGAGCAGTGAATGGAAATATATTGAACCATATAAGACAGTCCCAGAGCTCAATTAAATTTTTGGGCATGTTAAAATTGTTTAATACAGTAAAGAAGGTGCATGTAACATGCTAGACCAAAAACACAGATTGGCCTAGAACTTCAACAGGTTGTAACTAGCAGCCAAAAACCCGAAAAAATGTTAAACTTGGACAGAGTGTCCATAGTATGTATATGAAGAAACCCAATTGAGATCCTACGAAAAATCCAATGGAGTAGGTGCAAAATTTCATAATTATAGCGTAGATTTGCACCAAGTTGAAAAATGAACAGAAAAATTAATGAACAATTTCTAATAACCATAACTTTCTGCTCAAGACTCAGAATTGAGCATGGTAGCAAGAGTTGGAAAGGTGTTGGACAGTAGAATATAAATATTCATTCAGAAAATTGATCCGGGCATTCAATTTTCGAGGAAATCAGAATAAATAATTCTAATATATTATTGAACCAGAATGGTTCATATTTTCATGAAATTGTTGAAACAATTAGTCGGACAAAGTTTTGTTGGCTGCACATTTTGCAAAGTCAACAACAACTAGATTAGATCAGAATCAACACAAATTCCATAGGAATGACAGAGGCACAAGGGACTTACAACCAAGAAGATGAGGTTAGAGGGATGGATGTCCATTTGGGCATTGAAGGAACAAACTCCAATGGACATGGAGAAGGAAGGGATGAAAACATGAATATGGTAGAGACCATTAAAAATTTGTAGAAGAATGTCCAAAGAAATAAAGATGATAATGAAAGGCTTATGAGAGCCAATGAGCAACATGATGACTTCAACATGAAGTTAATGCATATCTTGAACATAATAGAAAAGAAATTGGATAAGGAGAGTGGCTCATGCAAATAAGGAAGTCACAGGTCTCCTAATGAGAAAATAAGAGAAAGAAGTGTTAGCAAACATTACCATCACTCTCCAAGGCATTCCAATAAGAGAGCACACAACAACTCAACTCCATCCCCTGTCAGGAATCATAAGAGGTCTGGGGTGGATGAGCTACGAGGAGAAATGAACAAAATCAAACCTCCTATATTTGATGGTGAGCACAAGAAGGATGAAGATCCAGAGACATGGCTGATGGGCATGAGGAAGTATTTTCAATTGCATAATTATTCATCTTATGTAAAAGGTAGAATTTCCATCTATCAACTCAAGGGAAAGACATCCATGTGGTAGGATCAACTTGTGCAGATGCAACACATTAAAGAAAAAAGTGTTACTTGGAGAGAATTCAAGAAGTATTTTGAGAAGAAATACTTGACTAAGAGATACTATGACACGAAAATGAAAGAATTCTTTGAACTCAAGCTTGGGAGTATGACCATAGATGAATAGGAAATAAGGTTTTTAGAACTGCTGAAGTATGTCTTTTTCATCAAGGATGAGACAATTAATATTCAAAGCTATTTGAATGGATTTCCATCATTCATCAGTGACAAAATACAATATGATGATCCTAAGACATTGGAGGAAACCATAAGGCGAGCTAAATGCCTATATGATCAACAAAAAGCAAGGCCAACTTTCCAAAAGGCTTGGGAAGACAAAAGGAAATTCAAGATGGATCATAGGAAGAAGGGATCTAAGCCACCCTTCTTCAGAAATAATCCTCAGGGACAACCTAATTCTAGAGAACCCAGAATGATTGAGACAGGGGGTCAAAGGCCAAGGCAACCACCTATTCAATGTTGGGGTTGTAAATGAGATCAAATGTTCAGAGATTGCCCTCACAGA
>ML842524.1:46804-59797 GCA_009831015.1 Picea engelmannii
AACTTCTGAAGAAGGGGTATATACACACAAGTGTATCACCTTGGGGTGCCCCAGTCTTGTTTGTGAAGAAGAAAGATGAGACTTTAAGATTGTGCATTGATTTCAGAAAGTTGAATAAAGTGACTGTAAAGAACAAGTATCCTCTGCCAAGGATTGATGATCTCTTTGATCAATTGAATGATGAAAATATATTTTCAAAGATAGATCTCAGGTCATGATACCATCAGGTAGGAATTAAAGAGGAAGATATCAGCAAGACCACCTTCAGGGCAAGGTATGGTCATTATGAGTTCACAATGGTGCCATTTGGGTTGTCAAATGCACCAACTGGTTTTATGTGCTTAATGGATGGTGTTTTCCAAGAATATTTATACAAGTTTGTCATTGTCTTTCTAGATTGGATTCTTATATATTCTAAGTCAGAAGAAAAGCATGAGCATCATTTGAGAATGGTGTTGCAAGTATTAAGGGATCATCAATTGTATGCAAAATTGAGCAAGTGTTCATTTTTTCAAAAACAAATTTATTATTTGGGGCATATCATTTCAACGGATGGGATAACAGTGGATCATGAGAAGATAGAAGCCATTAGAGAATGGTCAACACCAAAGAATGTGATAGAGGTCAGATCATTCATGGGCCTTGCAGGCTACTATAGGAGATTTATTGAAGGATTTTCAAAGATTGCACACCCAATCACTTCCTTGCAAAGAAAGGGTGTGAAGTTTAAGTGGACATTGGATTGTGAAAATGGTTTCCAACAATTGAAACAATTATTAACAAGTGCTCCAATACTAAGGATTGCAGACCCAAATGAAGACTTCATTGTATGCACAGATGCTTGTAAAGAAGGACTTGGTGGAGTCCTCACTCAAAATGGGTTTGTTATATGTTATGAATCAAGGAAGTTGAAGGAGCATGAAATACACTATGGCACTCATGATTTGGAGTTTCCAGTCATAGTGCATGCCTTGAGGAAATGAAGACACTACCTCATGGGGAAAATGTTTGAGCTAAGAACAAACCATAACGGTCTGAAATATTTATTTGATCAACCAACTCTAAATGCTAGGCAAAACAAATGGTTTAAATTTCTAAGTGAATATGACTTTGATATAAAGCATATCAAGGGGAAAGAGAACAAAGTGGTTGATGCACTTAGCATAAGAGTGTATGAATTGCATGCTACAACCATTAGCATGTACCAATCAGATTTGAAGGAAAAAATTATAGAGGCTGCCAAATCAGATTTGCAATACAGGGAATTAGTGGAAAAATTACAAGGTAATTTGTAGCAGAAAATTGAAGAATAAAAGCTAGATAATGATGAAATTATCATGTACAGGGGCATAATTTATGTACCAAATTCTCAGTAATTGAAAAAATTGATATTGAGGGAAATGCATAATGTACCTTATGTTGGGCACCCAAGTTATCTGAAAACTATTGCAGTTGTCAAGGGCCAATATTATTGGCCAGGCATGAAGAAAGAAGTTGCATATTTTATTGCCAAATGTTTGGAATGTCAAAAGGTAAAAGCTGAGCATAGACACCCAGCTGGTTTGCTACATCCATTACCCATTCTTGAGTGGAAATGAGAAGTTGTAACAATGGATTTCATCACCAAACTTCCCAGAACAAACAAGCAACATGATTCTATCATGGTAGTGGTGGACAAGCTTACTAAAACTGCCAATTTTATTCCAGTTAAGCCCACTCACAAGGCAACCAACATTGCTCATGTTTAAATGAGAGAAATTGATAGATTACATGGCATACCCAAGACAATTGTGTCTGACACAGATCCGAAATTTATGTCAAATTTTTGGAAGGGATTATTTAATGGATTTGGAACAAATTTAAATTTTAGTACAGTTTATCATCCAGAATCAGATGGACAAACATAGAGGGTAAATCAAGTGATTGAAGATATGTTGAGGATGTATGTGATGGATAAACCATCAAAATGAGAAGACTACCTACACTTGGTAGAGTTTGCTTGTAACAATGGGTACCAAACATCTCTAAAGATTAGCCCATTTGAGGCACTTTATGGCAGAAAGTGCAACACACCAGTAAGCTGGGATAACCCAGCAGATAGAGCAGTGGTTGGGCCAGATTTGCTCAGGGAAATGGAGGAACAATTGATAAAAATAAAGAAAAATTTAAAGGCTGCCTACGACAGGCAGAAAAATTATGCTGATAAGGGCAGAACTCAAAGGGAATTTAAAGTGGGAGACCATGTATTTTTGAAAGTGAAAACCAACAGAAGTTCCCTGAAGTTGGGAAATTGTTCAAAGTTAGCAGCTCGCTATTGTGGGCCATTTGATATCCTAGAGAGGATTGGTCCAATAGCTTATATGATTGCATTGTCTGCATCTATGTCTGTTCATAATGCATTCCATGTATCATTGCTCAAGAAATATATACCTAATGCTAATCATGCTATTGATTGGAATGTGATTCAGGTGGAGCAAGAAGACACTTTCCAAGTGCATCCGGTACGCATTCTGGACTGGAAAATAAAACCACTCCGGAATCGATCCATAGGGCTTGTAAAGGTCCAATGGACCTGGTATGGTCTTGAGGACGCTACTTGGGAGCATGAGGATGCAATGCGAGCAAAATACTCACATCGTTTTGAGGATTTTTGAAAATCTTGTTGTATATGTGTACATGATGCACTCAGGACAGTGCATAAATAAGGGGAGGGGATTGTAATATCCCTAGGTCGAACCCAATTGTATGTAAATGCAAATGTACTTAAGCTGGTGAGCGGTTTGATATCTTTTTGTAATCACATTTCATGGCATAGTGCATGCATGTACTGGGCAGTAAAATGATGAAGTTTGCACATTCGTGGATACCACGCGCAGTAACTTAAGTGCGCGTGATTTTGAGGTCAGGGAGCCTTTATGTATATGACGTGTTTTATAGGCTGGTGAGCCAATTATTATATTTTATAGGCTGATGAGCCAGTTAATATAATCTAGGATGCTTATGTTTTGATCAGGTCGGAGAGCCTAGATGTTAAAGGCAAACGAACCTATTTTTGTATATATCTCATAATTAATATAAAATACATCGCTGCGGGCAGACCGACCACGATAAAAGAGTATGGGGGACTAAAATACATTAGTTAGGGAAAGGGTGGGGGCTAAAAGTTAAGGAAAAGGGTCTAAGCTAGGGACCTTAAGCCAAAAATGAATATTATATTAATATTTCTTAAATCATAAAGTATGGATAATTATTTTATGCTAAGTTCTAATGTTGGGGACAAGTGGGCCAAAGTAGCTCCCAACATGACAAGTGTCAAGTTGGGAACATGCATACATATTGTTGGGACTTAGTTCATTTTCCATCATTCAGTTAGCCAATCAATCATCCATGAGAATTCACACACTCATTGAGCTATCTTCTGTACCTTCCTATCATTGTACCTGAACTGTATCCATAACCATACCTATTTTGAGTAGCTGGTTAGCTTGGGAGTTGGACTGAAAAAGCGGCTTGTCATGCCCGTGGGATATTGAAGAGGTGGGTTGTCAGGCCCATGAGCAATTTCTCTTTGGGTGAGAGAATTGCTGGGAATTGTTTCCCTGAAGGTGCTAAACTACAACTACAGGGCTCTGAGACTTCCTGTCCGGCCTGTTGTTGAAGCCCGGAAAGGAAGTGGGGCAGCTGAAGGACTATTGGGCAGAGAAGGGGAACACTTCTTGGGGTGGGATAACCATGTGGGGAATGAGGGACTGTAGGTTGTTAGTTTGAATAGGCACCTTTGAAAAATCATTTCCTGTTGTCTATGATCCATTAGCTTGATTAGGAATCCCTTTACCCGGGTGGAGTTTAGTCCCAGCTTGGGGGTGACCCACTGTTGAGAGTGATGAACAATGTGGTCTAAGGCTGGGAGGTTCGTGGAAGGTCTGCACAAAGTTGATGATATTCTTACAAGATAAGTGTCAAATGTGTGATAAATTTACATGCTGCATTGTTATTTATGTGTTTATTTTTATGGGTTATTCTATGTATGGTTATAACTGTCTTTATATTTATGGGTATTGCCTGTATATGTTGCATGTATATGTTTACTGTTATTTCAGTATGAATCTGTGCATTTACGTAATGTATTTTTCTGTTTACATTATATATATATAAAGTTCCGCAAGTGTGTTGTGTGTGTATGTTTAATTACATGTAGTTTGAAAAATTTATGTGGCATAGCTCAGTTGGATGCTGGGTATGTTACAATATGTTCTGCAGAGAGAAAGAAAGCGTTCTCTCGTGTATCGTGGCCCAGAATGGGTGGTCGAGGACGTTACACCTCCATCATGGCATCCTTCCAAACTTGCTGGCATGTTGCCTCCTCAAAACTAGAAGGCTTAGAATCAATGATGCTACTCATAAGTGCCACCTAGCTCGAAAAAATTTGCGGAGGCTTGTTCTCCTTAAAAGTGCCCTTGGGTGCCACATGCTTCTTCACATCTCTCAAAGTATCCTTAAGCCATATAGGCCTCGTGTCCTTGTCACTAGGAGGTTCCATTAGATCCACTAACTCCTCTTCATGTTTTGAAGGCTGAATCCATGGAGTGGATGGACCTGTACTCTCCTCAACCTTCAGAGCCTCATGCTTCTCACCATCTGTCTCTGCCATGGTCTCTCGGGACCTCCTGAAATACAACTCCTCCTCAAAAATGACATCCCGAATAACCTCAATTTGTTGTTGTCCTGGAACGTAGATCTGGTAGGCCTTCAAAGTCTCTCTGTATCCCACAAACACTCCCTTTCTCCCAGAAGGTTCTAACTTCGTCCTCTTTTCCTAAGAACATGGATGTAAACTGGACAACCAAAGATCCTCAAATTCCCTATCTCTGGTCTCACTCCTGTGAATGCCTCCTCAAGAGTCTTGTCCTCCAAGATTCTATGAGGACTCTTGTTTTGTACATAGACTGTCATGTTACATGTCTCTTCCCAAAGAAACATAGGTAGATCCTAGTCATGCAACATCGCATTGGCAGTCTCAACTATGGTCTGATTCTTCCTCTCCGCAACTCCATTCTGATGTGGGTTGAAAGGCACTGTGAACTCCCTTTTGATCCCTGCCTCTTTGCATAAATATTTGAAGTTGTTGGAGGTATACTTTCCCCCATTATCTGACCTCAAGACCTTGATCTTCTTCCCTGTTTGATTCTCCAACTGAGCCCTGAACTCCCTAAATCAACTGAAGACCTCATCCTTGGTATTCATGAAGAAGATCCATGTCCTCTTGGAATAATCATCAATGAAGGTTACATAGTACGAGTAACCACTCAAATATGGAACTGACATTGGTCCACACACATTTGAATGTACTAGATCCAAGATCCCCTTGGACCTACTATCAATGCTTGAAAAAATAGCCTTGGCATTCTTGCCAAGTGCACAACCCCTGCATACACCCTGGTGCTATGCTCCAAAATCTGGAAGACCTGTAACCATTCTCCTTAACAATGGCAAAGCCTTGTAATGCAAGTGTCCCAATCTCCCAAGCCAAAGCTCACATAGACTATCACTGTCGTGTACCAAGGCCTGGGATGGCTGCTCTATCAACCTGTAAAGACTACAATCATGAACACCAATGACCTCTGCTGAGTCAATGCTTGATCCTCTCGACCACGCAAGAACTTGCCCACCTGAGAATGCGACTACATACCCTCTGTCCTCCATACTTAAGATAGAAAGTAGGTTCTTCTTCAACCCTGACACATACAACACATCACTCATCTTGAGAGGCTTCTCAGACTCTAGATGAAACGAAGTTGTCCCAACTCCCTTGATTTCATACTTGGTGTTGACACTCAGAACTGAAATGGGCTGCAACAAATCAATCCCGAGGCAACCTCAAACCACTTTGGATTGGGAGCTACGCCTTCCAACCCGAGAGGGATCTCTCGAACAATGTCACAATAGGAATTTAAGTAGCGTGAAAAGGTGGGCATATTTATGGGTAAATGATGGTCTTAGATTTTTGGAGTTTGGGTGTTAAACCAAGGCAATGGTCCATTGGGCATGGAGTCAAATGAAAACCGAGAAAAAGAGACAATAGCTGAGATCAAATACTTGCAGAAAATGAGGCAAAGTAAGTCTATCTTTCAACGCTTTGATAAATCATGATGCGATAGTGGACAGAAAAAGGAAAGGACGACGTAGCAAAGGATATATGCAGAATTCTGAAAATGCAGATTGGTCTTACACAGCTGATAGTTGGTGCAGAGGAAAGGCAATAAACAATTACAGAAAACCCAAATCCATTCGTTACAGTAGTGGTCGTACTAAAGTGTAACGAAGCCCATCAGTTAGAGGAAAACAAAATGTAATGCAGTTGTAATGGATTAAGGAAGACATAAGGCTATGGTAACACATCAACTGTGAGTAAGGAGCATATCAAATAAATTCCAAACAGATTTAACACAGCTGAAGGAGAAGAAAACATGCTGAAAGAAATCGACCGTGATGAATCTCACAGTCGTAAGCAAAAAATCTTTATTACTCCAATCTGGTTTACAAGAAACTCAGTCATTACAATGAAACTCTCTTGACAGAGGTTTTTCTCCCAGTCTTGCGCTCATGCGCCCCCTTTCTGTTCACCACGTCATATCTTTTAAAAGAAAGATAAAAAACCCTCTGCGTTCCAGGAATCTGAAACGGTTCGTCTTCACGGAATTTTGCAACTGCCAGGCGTATCCGCCAGCTCCTTTAAACCGTTATTAAACATTTGACAAGTGGATAGGGACTTCTATGGGACAGGATAGTTTAGTCGAAGAGTATGCTGGCGGTCTTCATGTCTCTGTGGATTATCTTCGAAGTACAAGCAACGTGAAGGTATTCTAGTCCCCGCGCTACTTCTACAGCTATGCAATGACTAAAGCATCCATTTCATCAAGGTAAGGTTTCACAACTAGATTTTCCACGACCCGAACGTGAAATCTCCTTAGAATCGCCACTACTGCAGCCTTCATCTGCATGTACGCCATGTCCTTCCCCAGGCACATTCTCGGGCCAACGTTGAATGCCAGGAACTTGTAGGCCGACTCGTTTTTCATCCTCAGCTTCCCTTCACATGAGTTCACATGATCAATCCATCTCTCAGGCTTGAATTCAAGGCAATCCGGCCCCCAAATGCTCTCCATGCGACCCAAAGCATATATGTTGTACACAAACTTCATGCCGGAATCTATGCACGTCCCGCCTGGAAGCACGTCCTTGTGCAAAGCTCCTTTGTAACTGTTAGGAACCGAAGGGTACAACCTGAGAGTCTCGTTCAATGCTGCGTGTAAATACACACATTCTTGTAGCTCTTTTGTGGTGAAGGGCTCCATTTTTTTCGAGTCCGATCTCCGATTCAATATGCCAGAGAGTTCTTGCACTATTTTTTCTTCTATACGAGGATGGCAAGCAAGAAGCCAGAAAAAACCAAGCTAACGCAACGCCGGATGTATCTCTACCTTCTATGACAAAGTTGAGTACCATATCTCGAAAAAATCTGTCCGGGACCTTGAACTCATTGGAGTCTGCGAATTGGGGCATGAAACAGGACAAAAAATCTCTCGTCTCCCCACCAGGCATCATTAATGTTTTTTTTTTTTTTGAAAGCGATGAGATCGTCTACGAACTCTTCCAACGGCTTAAGGGCATTGAGCAACTGTCTCTCTTTCCCCATTGTCAAGAAACGCAAAGTCTTCCACAAGAACCGAGGCATAATAAGCCTGTAAAACGTGGCCTCCACGCACTCGTCGAAGGCCTTGGCAAACCGGGTCTGAGGCAAATCCACCGCAAGGCACCCGAGGTGTCTCCCGAACACGATGCTGCAAGTATTATCAAACGTATAACGAAGAAACAAGTCCTTCAAATCCACGGTGTGGTTTCTTTTCGTTGCATCCGCGAGCACCTGTATCAATCTCTTGTTCACCGTTTCGGACATCGATTCCGCCATGAACTCACGAAAACCTCCCGAGTTGAAGTGAACGCTGGCGATATTTCTCTGCACCCTCTGTTGAAGGCGCCCACCTCTTCCATTGTGAAAATGGAAAAAGACATGTCTTTAGGCGTCCACTTTCGTTTTCTTCCCGTTGTGAGTCCACCTCGTGGATTCTCTTGCATGCGCCTCCACGTTCTGCACCACTACTGACGAGCACCTGCTGAATGGTAACGCATCTATCATCATATTAATGGTAACGCCCCGATATCTCCTGAGGCCACCTGCATGGACGTTACATTTTTCCCGATACTAAGTCGTGAAAATAAAGAATGCATGTGGCTTATCTTCTCCCGACCTGATTTTTTCTTTGCTTCTGGTTCAACGATTGTCTTGTTTGTCAGAGAATAAATATTTGGTATCCTCACCTTGATCACATCCTCTAAATGCTTAGAAAGAATCTTAGCTAGATATTCTGAACCCATTCGCCCTGCCAAGTGTCTATACTCGGGACTGGTTTTAAAATAATCACGTTCCTTCTGTCGAGCAGCTCTCATATCAACATTCTTGTTAATATTAGCTTGTGAACGGTTTATTACACCAACCCATGGATGTTGCAAACGATATGCTCGACCTTCAAGCACATCCTTTGCATTGGTCCCCCTGTCCATTAGATCAAGCTTTGTCAGTACCCCATCATGCACACACCACGAGCAATTATGAACACCATCCAACCATTCAATACATACTCAAATCGACGATGGACAAATTATTCGGGTCTTCAAACACCCCCGTTGTTTAAACCAAATTCTACATGGCTTGTTTCGAGCACCAAGTTCCACCAGGTGATTTCAATTGTTAGTTCATATTTTCGCCCGAAAGCCCGAAGTCAAAGTTCCACAACTCTTTTTTGCCCGAACTTAAGTTTCCTTGCATATCCATATATTGCGTTTCAATTGCATCTGGGACAAGTTTAGAATCGGAGTTTTGTTGTTGTTGTATGACATCCACAGTTTTTCCATTCGAGATCCATGGGATTTCGGAGGACTTTGTAAGCTTATTCTCATTCGAATGAGAAATAAAATAAGCTACTTCTTTTGCAAAATTGCTAGCTTCCATAATCTCTCCCACTGCCTGTTGAATGAGGACTGCGGGCATGGACCATCGTCTTGACTCCTCCCCTATAGAGCTTGAGCGTCTGAGGCTGGATACTCTCTCAAATTGTTGACCTTTATCTGGATTGGTCTCTTCGACTTCCCTCATAGCCAATTCTTTCAACCTTAGGGATTCTTCCTTACACCTCGGGCTAGCCCTCAGGTATCCTCTGGTGTTTCTTGGACTCAGATTAACTCCTCCACATGCTTTGGAACCTCCTGATTTTGAGCCTGCATCCACCATGTCAATTGCTGCAAGTAGCACATTTCATTATATCCTCAGCACTCTTTTTTAATTTTTCACATTTTCTTCTTTCCAAATGATACCAGCGCCATTGCATGGTGCATCTAACCACACCCTATCAAGTGAATTCGGGCCCAACACCTTTGGTAGCTCTCTGCCATCATAGTTGCAGATTATGCTGTTTGTTACACCCATTCGATGAATATTCGCAGACAAAGATTTGAGTCTCGAGTTTTTCAATTCATTAGCATATATTATTCCTGTGTTCCATAAGACCACATCCAATGCCAGATTTCTATCAAACACTTCTTTTGCATCCTCTATGCTCCCAATGCACTGATGCCATTCCCAATGCCAGCAACCCCTTGTTAATGTGAACAAATGAGAATCAATTTGTACTTTGGGCAACATAGTCGAATTTAATATCTGTTACAACATTGGCTCCAACTAGGGATGGTGCTTTCTTGAAAGTGCCAAGAACTGTAGACCAAGTGCCTTCATCCATTTGGCTTCCCGAAATCATACTTACCCAATCCTGAACGCTGTCCCTTTACTTGCATTTTCGTGGAACGGAAAACTGCTTATTCATCCATTGAGCTATGGAGTCGTAATGCTTTATGTCAAAACCATACTGGATTCAAAACTGAACTGAAAACATATTGAATACTATCAATGTAATCTAATGCTTGAAGTGAAGCTTATTTATATACATCACCTACTCTAACTGCTGAAAGATTTCCAGAATCAAATGATACGAAAATGCCAGTGAAGCCAATCCAATAATTGTCTTCTCATTGGAATTTTTTTTACACTTTCTTCGACCAGGCTGAAAAAAGAAATTGACGATCCACATCCGACCTGTTGGTGATCATGGATTTGCAAACCTTTCATCAATTCTTGTGACCAAACATTTATGACAGAGCATATTCCTCCATTAAATGAATCCAAAAGATCAGCAAAAGGGTCTTGGAAAAACATATCATACTGAGGTTTTAAAACATCCATGACTACTCTATGTTCTGATTCATGATGCTCAGGATCATTGAACATGGCAACCATATCTTTTTCATGAAACAAAGCAGAGCCTAAAATCTGATCTTCTGGCAGGAAATCGTCATAAACAGGTTCACTAACTTGCTGTAAAGTTCCATAGAATAGATGACTGTCACCATTTAAAAATAGATTTACATTTTCAGAAATGGAAGAAATTTGACACTCATATCTGGGAGTGTGTGAAAGCTGTAAATCTGTGTGAGTAGGGGCTGCAACAGAGTTGTGCAGGGGCAGACCCTTCTCTTCCTTAGTTAAAGGAGACGATGGTCTTTGTATTTCCTGAATGAAACAACAATCATTCCTTTCTATTTCTTTTGCAGGTTGACCGTGATACCGAATATCTTCTTCTTGAATAAGTTCATAAGATCCAGCATCTTTATGAGCCAACTCTTCCTCATACTGCTCATCTTCATCAACCTGAGAAATTTCTATTTTTTCTTCCTCCTCCTCAAAAGGACTCATATCACAACAATCTTCAAAAATGATTTCAGCAGGATATATCCTCTTACAATGTTGATGAAAAAGTGTGTGAAAGCATCTCAATGAAGGAATACTGGAATGGGGTAAGGATTTATACCAGAGTCTAGCATCCTTTTCCAATGAAAACATAAACAATTTCATGAGGACATCTTCATGATGTACATTTAATTCTTCCATGAGAGGATTTATACCAGAGTCTAGCATCATTTTCCAATGAAAACATAAACAATTTCATGAGGACATCTTCATGATGTACATTTAATTCTTCCATGAGCTTGTGGAATTTAAACAAATGTAGACCACGATGTCCTCATTTTCTCCAAATTTAGGAAGGATATCTGCCCAAATATTCATGTCTGGAACAGTGTTTGGAAAGCCATAAACATTTGTAAAGTCCAGAGGAGCAAACCTTGCAGCAATTCGAGCAGTGAACGAGCTCGACATTTGAGACCAGTGGAGTCGCCAACAAAATCATGTAGAGTCTACGAACCAAGGAGTCGCCAAGTGAATGATCATAGCCAATTGAATGCCTATCCCTTGTTCACCATCAAGAGATATATCTGAACTTTGTCGTATCCCAGGGAAGATAACCTCGTCCTCCGTCCCCGGCAACGGCGCCAAAAATGTTGACACTTAGAACTGAAATGGGCTGCAACAAATCAATCCCGAGGCAACCTCGAACCACTTTGGATTGGAAGGCTGCCCTCCCCCAACTCGAGAGGGATCTCTCGAAAAATGTCACAATAGGAATTTAAGTAGCGTGAAAAGGTGGGCAGATTTATGGGTAAATGATGGTCTTAGATTTTTGGAGTTTGGGTGTTAAACCAAGGCAATGGTCCATTGGGCATGGAGTCAAATGAAAACCGAGAAAAAGAGACAATAGCTGAGATCAAATACTTGCAGAAAATGAGGCAAAGTAAGTCTTTCTTTCAGCACTTTGATAAATCATGATGCGGTAGTGGACATAAAAAGGAAAGGCCGACGTAGCAAAGGATATATGCAGAATTCTGAAAATGCAGATTGGTCTTACACAACTGATAGCTGGTGCAGAGGAAAGGCAATAAACAATTACAGAAAACCCAAATCCATTCGTTACAGTAGTGGTCGTACTAAAGTGTAACGAAGCCCATCAGTTAGAGGAAAACAAAATGTAATGCAGTCGTAATGGATTAAGGAAGACATAAGGCTATGGTAACACATCAACTGTGAGTAAGGAGCATATCAAATAAATTCCAAACAGATTTAACACAGCTGAAGGAGAATAAAACATGCTGAAAGAAATCGATCGTGATGAATCTCACAGTCGCAAGCAAAAAATCTTTATTACTCCAATCTGGTTTACAAGAAACTCAGTCATTACAATGAAACTCTCTTGACAGAGGTTTTTCTCCCAGCCCTGCGCTCATGCGCCCCCTTTCTGTTCACCACGTTATATCTTTTAAAAGAAAGATAAAAAACCCTCTGCGTTCCAGGAATCTGAAACGGTTCGTCTTCACGGAATTCTGCAACTGCCAGGCGTATCCGTCAGCTCCTTTAAACCGTTATTAAACATTTGACAAGTGGACAGGGACTTCTATGGGACAGGATAGTTTAGTCGAAGAGTATGCTGGCGGTCTTCATGTCTCTGTGGATTATCTTCGAAGGACAAGCAACGTGAAGGTATTCCAGTCCCCGCGCTACTTCTACAGCTATGCAACGACTAAAGCATTCTCGGGCCAGCGTTGAATGCCAGGAACTTGTAGGCCGACTCGTTTTTCATCCCCAGCTGCCCTTCACAGGAGTTCACATGATCAATCCATCTCTCGGGCTTGAATTCAAGGCAATCCGGCCCCCAAATGCTCTCCATGCAACCCAAAGCATATATGCTGTACACAAACTTCATGCCGGACTCTATGCACGTCCCGCCTGGAAGCACGTCCTTGTGCAAAGCTCCTTTGTAACAGTTAGGAACTGAAGGGTACAACCTGAGAGTCTCGTTCAATGCTGCGTGTAAATACACACATTCTTGTAGCTCTTTTGCGGTGAAGGGCTCCATTTTTTTCGAGTCCGATCTCCGATTCAATATGCCAGAGAGTTCTTGCACTATTTTTTCTTCTATACGAGGATGGCAA
>ML842524.1:62858-81464 GCA_009831015.1 Picea engelmannii
TTCTTCTTCCATTTCTCTGGAGATGCCTCTCCCCTTGTGGAAACTTTTCCTTTGCTCTTCCTAGCATGAGAAGCTAGGGCCTGATTCTCATCATCACTACCTCTCTGCTTGTTCCTGGACTCTATCTGAGCCTCCTCTTGGATGCAATCAATCCACAATCTGTCAAAAGGTGGCATCTTCTCTCGTGCATAAATCCCCTGCACAAATGGTTACCGGACCCGAGAAAACCATTCAATGCCACATTCACCAACTCTGTGTCATCAACTACCTCACCAATGGCTACAAGCTGGTCATGAATCCGAGTGATCCTCTTGAGGTAACTAGCAACTATATTTGATTTGGACATCTCGACTGATAGAAGTTATGCCTCAAAATCAACTTCCGGTTTGTATTCTCGCTTTGGTACAAGTCCATCAAAGAATCATACATATCGTTTGCTGTATTTTTCTCGGAAATATGAGGAATCAAGTGATCATTCACATAATCCAACAACACCCTCTTGGCCTTCACTTCCTTCTTCTTATGAGCTTCCAATTCTCGTAGATCATTAGGATCTGGAATCACCATCTCAATGTAATCTTTGAGATTATTTTCTTCCAAGAGTAAAAGAATCCTAGCCTTCTAGGCCCAAAAATTTGTGGCCCCCTCCAACCTGTCCTCAACTCTAAGAGTGCCCACCATTGTGTCCAAACAAGAACACAAATCTGCAATAGAAAATTTGCAACAACTTGTGTCTCAAATATGCTCTGATATCATGCCAATTTTTAAGCATTTAATACATTCAATTTCAGATTTGAAAATTACTTCCAAGTGACCTGAAACAATAAACTAAGGCTGTTATCACTGAATAATTTTACACTGAAATTATAGTGGAAGCACAAATATCAGAGAGAAATCATCCATGCACATGAGACACAAAAATTTCTCAGAAATAATTTTCAGATTGAGTATCCCGAGGACAAAACAATCCTCTAAGAGAAATTACAACTTCAACAAAAACTAGAAAAATCTTCCAACTTACAAATTTGCAAAAATCCTAGCTGACGTCACAACCGTACAACTGGTATCACGACTATACGACCCGCATGTGCAACTATATGGCCCACACATGCGGCTGTATGACCCGCACGTGTGGCCGTTCTGTTGCTTCTCGTACAGTTTTCACTTGTGGTACGACTTGCAGTTAATGCATCATACAACCTCACATGTGCGACCTTTCCTCCTCTCTCTCACACATGTGGCTCCTCCACCTTGACTGAAAAATGAGAAAAGAAAGCCTAGAAACCCTAGACCATATTTTCCGAAGTAAAGATCCTTCTTGCTGAAATTTTCCTCCTCAATCCCCTTGGCAAGAGTGCTCACACACTCATGCCAACACCATGATGACAAAATAAGATGTGTGGTGCCTCCTCACATTGCCTCTCCTTTTATAGGAGTCTAAAAGTGAGTTTAGGAGCCCCTTCTAAATTCAACATTAAATTGGAATTGTTTATTCCTCCAAGTGGGTGCCAAGCCCCAACAATAACAATTCCAAGCCCCAACTCTATATAAAAGGGTTTTTCACAATATAAAAAAATGCAGTGTGAGTGCCAACAAAGATTCTCACATGCCCGACACCAAGGCCAATGTGAGAATACCTCCCTGATGCTACAAAAAAATCAACAAAGAATTCATAGAGCTTAATTAAAGTCCAATGAAGTCCACATTACCTCTATAGCATTCGTGGATGCTTTAAACTGCATTTGTCTTCATAGATAACAAACAATTAGATAGTTTTGTCAAGTTAGTATTAAAGTAATAATTGAATATGAATGTTGGCATAAAACTTTGGTGCATGACATGTTATAGTGAAACCTAATAGCTACTGCATTACTGATTGTTGTGTATGACAAAAACATTGATGGAGCAATATGGCCTGCCCCCTCACAAGGGGGTTGAGTAAAGAAGGGAAATGGGTTCACCACATGCATGGGAACGAGGAAATCTTAGAGACTAAATTGCTAGAAGAAAACAAGATCTTGAGCCGCGAGAGGAACAACAGAGGAATCTGCTTCACTGAGTCCAATTTGTTTTTACTTTAGTAACTCACCAAGAGAGAGAATTGTGGTAGGGTATAATGTGGATGTGTCAACCTCACAATTGGCACTAGGCATAATTCTAGGTCAGATCTTGTGCAAATGAGGTCCAATTGTAGTAAAATTTTTCTGTCAAAGAAATGTGGGATATATATGTCAATCTCTAGGAAAAAAATTCAGAAAGGAAAATTTAATGGTGAAATACTTTGGAAAGATTTTGTTCATCAGTGAGATCACTTTGAGTTAAAAGGAAATGAGTTATTCAATATGCACATTGAAGACAAAGACAATCTAGAGATCGCTTAGAAAAGGGCCTTGGTTGTTTAGGAATAATGGTTTGTTCTAGAGAAGATGGACCACAATGTTATCCATGGAATCCCGAAGGTTATTGAAGATGCAAGTTTGGATTAGACTTTCCTATCTTCTAATGGATTCAGGGTCTAGGAAATGCTAAACAAAATAAGATTTGTTTTTGGAATGGTCTTGAAATTAGACACACACACACACTTTTAGAGATAGAGTGGGGAAAGGTGCGTGTTGAAATGGAGCTATGATTGCTAATCCCAAGGATCAATTTTTCTTAAAGGTTGGATTTTTAGTATTTTGAAGACTATTCTCAAGTGCTTAAGGTCTTTGGTTATTCACTTGCATTTAGTAGTGGACTATTCTTGTTATGTTGTGTGACTAACTTGCTTTATTTCAGGCCATTGGTTTTATGACAGAGGAGTGCTCCCAACAATTAAGTCTTTTTCAACCTCATGAGGAAGATGAGAGGGTTTCACGTAGTTTCATTTTTTATGGCAGCAGTGGAATTTTCCCCTTGCTATCAATTATATTACTATCCTTAGTTACCACCCCTACTAGGATTAGTTAGATGCATTTCATACCGCACTTTGCATTGCATGGTAGTTGCATTTCATTTTTCATACCCTAGATTAAGGCAGTTGAGCCATAGCTGGAGGGTTCTCCATTTTAATAGAGGAAGGTCTAATTGGGCCCTTTCATTGGGTGAATTTGTGAAATTGACAAGGGACATTTTCGTGTCTCAATAGAGTCGTAGAGGTTAAGGGTTACAATGTATTGTGATTGCTAATGTGTTCTTGAGCATAATCTGCTAAGGGGTAAGTGCATGAAGGGTCATAAGGGTTAAAGGTCATAATGTATTAAGTGAGCTTGCATGTTCAGGGTCATAAAGTGTTAAGTATTGTGTTGACTCCTCAACATGCCCATATGTGCATACATGTTCCCTTTGAAATTTTCATTGGGCTCTAGTCTATTGTTGATTGTGCGAATGCCAAGGAAGGCTTAGGGGGTTAAGGAATTCTTGCAACTTGCCTTAAAGTGTAATAGGAAGCATGAATGCACTTTGTGTTTTTTCTTGCATTTTTCTCCTTCCCTAAATCCTTTCAAGAATTTCTTGAGCAATCTAAGCCTCCCATCCATAGTAGTTATAACAAAGTTGGCTTCCTCACATCTTTGGAAAGTAGAACCATTAGATGATTTGTGATTTATCCTTGTGAGTGTGATTTTATGTGTGAGAGGATGAGCTTCGTCCTTGCAAAGGGTTAAAGCTAAACTCATTCACTTGATTATCCACTATTGAAACAAGTTGCATGTCCAAGGATCGAATGGTCTCATTCATATGTGAATGATCCAAACTCAACTTGTTACCAAACAATTACTAAGTAGTGAATTTGATAAGTGGGGTAGGGCCTTCCTTTCACTATCTTCCTCTTTTTGTTCATCAATTAATCTAACTTCCCTAACCAACCCTTTATTTCACATCCCAGGCTCTATGGATAAAGGGGCCTTCAATGATCATCCCTGTGACAATTGAGGCCTCAATGATCTTTCCATTTGCTTAATGGTATCCTAAGTCACCCTCGGTGATTTAAGGTGAGTAAATGTAGGTATTGAAGTAATAATTCCCTTTTGTCTCTTAATCATTAGTCTCTTTGTAACATACCCAATACCATATGTACTATGTTTAGGATATGTGGTACCTCTTGAAAACTAAAAATATCATTTCTCTTATTGCTTTGATTTTTCCTTAGAAAAATCGTAATTCTATTCATCCGTAGAGAACCAAATTACATTTTGTAGGTGCTAAAATCACATGCCCAATACTTGGGATAACTGTGTGAAGTGATAGAAGCCAGGAATGGCCAAAAGTAAAAAACCACAAAAGAAGAACAATATATGAAACCCCAAACAAGAGAGCTCAAAACGGTAAAGTAAAAAACCACAAAAGAAGAACAATATATGAAACCCCAAACAAGAGAGCTCAAAATGGTAAGGACTCAGATATGCAATCCCAAACAAACCCAAGTGTCTGAAAGGACCAGGTCAGAGAGGTATGTAATCCTCAAAACATCAATCCCAGAAGACAACAATCATCGATGAAAACCTCAATCAACATGAGACCAAAAACTGCACGCCCTCTCAATAGAACCTCAAAGTGCCGTATGGTCAAGAAAAACACTGCACGCCCAAGAAAAGACCTCTAAGCTCTGGCACAAACTATGATAGATGGAGGAGAGGAGACATCGATAGCCAACAATAGGAGCTGGGTCTAAGCATACATCAAATCCTGAACAACCAAAGAACCCGAGAGATGAACCACAAACCAGAAGTCGAAAAAAAATGGATGAAGACACTCCAAGATCCAACGCCAGATCCGCACCCATGGAGGAGGGACTGCCAACCTTACAAAGATCTAGAGCCACCGACTTCACCTCGAAACATCATATCTGGGAAAAAAGAACCCCGACAACGCCCCCAAAGATGTACCCAACTGCTAGCTACCACCTAGAATAGGAGAAGCAACCTCAACGATCGTAGAATCACCCGATAGAGGGTCAGAACCAGGCACAAAAAACAAGACTATGACTCCCCAAATATAGATCCGCACCCATATCTAGCCTCCACGGATCTACCAAGCAAGAAAGGGCGCGATCGATGAATAGTACAAGCCCCAGCCACCCAAGAGGAAGGGGTCGACTGCCATCTGAGCCCGCATCAAGTCAGTGAGCAGATCGAGAGGAAAAATCCGCCGAGAGGCTCCAAAACAAATAGGTCCGCCCATTGGAAAGCACAACCATCTTCCTGAAGTAGTAGATCCGCTCTGAAAACTCCAAAGAAACCTCGACAAGTGGCTGGACAAAGCCCTGACACCGTCGAAAATATTGAAAAAAACCTCCAGCGATCGCAACTAGAGCAGAAACCAGGCCGCCTTTGCCCCACCGCCCCCGAGAAGGGGAATACATTCACAAAAACACCGTAGAAAGGGAGGGGGTGTCTGCGACTGATGAAACCCTAGCCGCAGACCCTGACCGCTTCCAGATCCTTCAAAGTTGTTTTCAGATAATGTGTTTGAATTCATCTCTTCTTTCTTTGATACCATAATCCTCACTGACATGATATGAGTTGGTTAATGCATGTACAAAAATGACCATGCAGTTTTGTGCAACCACAATTAAATCATTCACAATTACATATGCATATGATAATGTGGTGAACCAACTCGGTTCACTTACGAAAATATCCAATGTAAAAAGGACAATAGATTAAAATCCATATAGGACACGTAATAAATAATTGAATAAGATATATGAATTATTACAATGAAAAAGAGAGCCATATATACCCACACAGGGGTGCCCTTTCATTAATAAACATGTATTTTAGATAGGACACGTCTTTTCATTATGATGTATTAATTATTCTTATTTAATGATTATTTATTTATATCTATTTCTATATATTTGTGTTCATAACATTGCCTTTCCCTTTTGAAATGCTTTGTCCTCAAAGCATAATGATGGAAGGACTAGACATATTTTTCTTTGGCTTGCAATGTCATCGCATCATTCTCCGTTCTGTCGTAGTTGATTCTACGAGACAATATGAACCTCTGAGTGCTGAGCAAATTTTTTGAACCGTAAAAGGATCGAACCATCCTACTTCAATTCTTTGCGGAATGTTTGTTGGGTATGTGTTATATTCTTTGCATGTGTGTGTGTGGGCACGTCATATTCGACAACTGCGACTGACGATCCCAACTTCCTTTGGTGTTTGTGGCGTGTGCACTGGGTGCTTTCTTGGGGGGGTCCCAGGGTGGGTGAGGTCCCCCCCCCCCGGTTTCGCGCAGCGTTCGGGGCAGTGCCCCATAATTTGTTTTAGGGCGGTTTTTGCTATGTTTAGCGCTTTTCTAAATTAATCCCAGATTAATGGATCAGGGTTTTGGTAGCTACAAAATACCTAAAATATTGTAAATATTGTATGGTGAATGGTGAAATTAATACAATGAAGAGTTGAGAGGTGCGACACTAAGGAAGGTTGGTTTTCTCCTGGTTAAGGGTTTCCAACGTAAATCTCTGTGTATTATGTGTATGAGCCATTGATTAATTTTTGTTTTTCTTAAGAATCTGTATGCATTTCTTTACTTCACAGGTTTAAAACTTACATGTGGTATTAGAGCTCGTTTTTGGCTTCATGGGGACGCCTTTGTTGTTGAGGGTTTGGCTCGGTCTTGATAGAACAAGTTTATCTTGGGTCTGTGATAAATCTGGGTTTAGTGGGAGCTTTTGCAGTGGTGATTCGAGTGTAGAAAGAGGAATGGCGAGCTCTTCTAGAATCGAGATAGAGAAGTTCAATGGTAAAAACTTTGAGCTATGGAAGCTCAATATGGAGGACCTTCTTGTAGACAAAGAACAATGGATCGATGTGGATCCTGGTACACAACCTACTGGTACACAGTCTACTGGGACATAGTCTACCGATACACAAACTACTAGTACACCACCTACTGGTATGTCGAAGGAATATTGGAAGAAGTTGGACATAAGAACAAGGAGTACTATTCGATTCTGCCTGGAAGATTCATTGTTGTTGAATGTCTTAGGAGAATCTACAACCAAGAAATTATAACATGTACTACAAAGGATACAACCTCCTTTGTGTTGATGTGCACTTGCCAAAGTAGTCACATTAATGAAGCAATCAATTTAAACACAAATTGTAAGACCTATTAACTCATTTGGACTCTTGTACTAAAGATAATCTCGGTTTCATTTCCAATCTAGTTCATACTCTTGTTGATCCAAAGCCCGTGGAGGACCTTCATGCAAATCATAATTTCTCAAATTCATTTAAGCTAATTTGCATATCAACAAATGAATTAATGATATTTTTATAATCAATAATATAGTTGACCTTATTCCATTTTCATGTGAATTTGTACGTTGTAGATGGAAACATTTTTGTTATGGTGATTCCGGTGTCCAATATATTAAAGACTCCTAGCCAACCCATCTGCAATTTCTTCCTTTTTTATATCATAATTAGGAACAATAATTATTAATGGAGAATCAAATTCAATAGTTTGCGGGAATTACATTTTTAGTGACAAAATTTCCAACTAATGTGTTATTGCACATTGTTCCCCTCAAAGCGGGGAATGGAAAAGTGAAAGTCATTAGTGTAAATAATAATAGTTTCCCAATTTTCAGACTCATTGAAGATTAAAAAATACTTCGAGATGCAGTTAACTTGTACATTGCTTAGAATTCGGATAAAGTCGTAATTTGTAGTGATTTTTTTAAATATTTAATCCATCTTTTGTGATGTGTTACTATATCGATTTTTTTTTATATATTGTAAACACCTATTTTTATTGTACTTAGTTGTAATAACATACATTTTTTTGTCATACTTGTGGATGTTTTTTCTAGGATGTTTTCTTGGTTGTAAATAAAAAGTATCACTTGATGACTCAAACTACCACCTAGATTGTCACCTAAATTGGAAAAAATTGCAAAAAAGTGAGAAGTTTGAAAATGAATTGTTTTGGTGGAATTTAGGTCATAATTTGGGTAATATCTTATTTGGAATATTCTAGTGCTTGTAATGGATATTTTGTTAATATAGAGGGAACCCCATGGTTATGAAAATATAAAAAAGGTTGGCAAGTGATCTACATGAATATGGAAATGGATCAAGTGGGTTTGAAAAGGGTCCTTACCTTTGGTAATGACAACATTCTATTCTTTTCTATTTGCAAAATTTCTTTGATCATGTTGGGAAGATGTGGGAAAATTTGTTGAGAGTTAAGGGAATTAATAAGTAGATACACTGATAAACAAGAATGGATTTAGTGGAAAGATATAGTTGGGAGAAAAGGTTATTAGGGAGTGGAAAACCCACTTTTTAAATATTTGTGAAGGAGACTAAGACTGGCCTTGTTTCACCTCTCTCTCGAATTGGAGGGATTATAACTAGGACAATGGTTTACCTATCTCAATAAAAGATAATTTTTTATATAACAAGATGATCCCTAAACATTCTATTGACACTAATATTAATAGAACACAAAAACTCAATGTCGATGAACATAAATATCATTTCCATATCTTGTTTCCACATACCATAAATGTGGCCATTCAAAGCCATATGTTATTGCTTGGAACTCATGATTTTGATCTACAAATCTAAATCTTGCTTTAGTCTTCAAACTGAATCCTGGAGTCATTCTACTAGAGAGATTCAACTCAATTGGAGCATGCACAAGCAATAGCCTCCAAAAGACTTGTAGACAACAAGCTAGGTCTCAAACCAATAGTTATGATACCATGTTGGAGAACTATGGAATTAGTAGATTCAAAGAGATATACATTCCAAGAAGAGGTGTTGTCCAAAGACACCATTACACCACTTAGGCACAAGTGATAGCTCAACATACATACAAACACTCGATGATGATGTGTATTTCCCTAATTGAAAAATCGATCCATAGGACCATCCATATATAGCCACAAAATGTAACTAACTCTCTTGAAGTGAGGAATACATTGTAAATTTTGATTGGTTAGGTTGTGCACTGAACTCCTTTGCTGCCTCAACCTGCACACTAGTCAATTGTCTTGGTTGACCCAAATGACCAGTCGACTACATAGTCGACCTCTTAGTCGACTCTTGACTATCCACTCACTAACTCTAGAAGATCCAAAGATGTGATGAATCTACTATTCTAACATAAGCTCCCTTCTCCAATTGTCCATCACTCCTCCTCCTAGGTAGGTGTTGATGAATCAAACTAACCTTGATCAACAACAAGGGTAACCCCTAGTGAAAAGTCCCAATTAGACTCTCCACCATTTGGAATAGGGAACCTATTTGGATTTTGGCCCAACAACCATTATAGATTTTGGTTTTACTAGTTGCGGCCCAGTCCATCGATGATGGTTTCTAAGGTAATGAGTTAAATGCAACTTATCTAAGATGTAAATGCATGTGTTTGGACATGACTAATAGTAACCAAAAAGAAAGCAAATAACAACACATTCTCCTATCGATGACCCATTAAATAGTTCACTAAGAACAAGGACAAGAATATGAGTAAATGACTGCAAACCCAAAACAATCTAGTATTAAAACAACCATCTACAGTCCTATGCTCACAGATTCAGAAAAAAACTTCCAGAAGAACATAAATAAAATGCAACAACTACACACATGAGAATAGTCTATAGTTTGAGATACATTCTTACATAATTCCAATGCTAAGAAAAAGCAACAAAATAGTCCACAACAGATACACACAAGAATCAAATTTCTCCATAAAATATCTTGGCCATAAATGAATTCCCCTCATCAAAAGTTTTAGTAATAGTACATGAAATCTCCAAGATCCAAAAGCCCTTTCTCCTTAGAGTTACTACTATTTATAAGTTTACAAAATAATTATCCTCTCTTAGCTTGGTGTATAAGTGGAAAATTTAAATTTTAACAAACTGGCCAAGTAGCAGTTTCAATCATCATTCGAGGAACTACCCCTCTCTTTGGTGTCCAAGTGGCAATTTCAATTACAACAAATATGACTAGTGGCAGTTTCATTTTATCTCGTCAGAAGCTGGACAATTTATTTTAACTTCTTTTGACAAGTGGTAGTCTAGATATTATTCAAGGTGCCTTTCAATTCCACCCATAACCAAGCTATCTGTTGATCTCCATATCCGTTGCTATCCATATCTTACAAAATCCTTGTGTCACACCACTTTTGAATTTTAGTGCAAAACCAAATGTGTCACGTCCCATTTCCCTTTCCTTGCAAAACAACATGTGTCACATCTCATTTAAATTTTGGTGTGAAACATGTTTCAAACCTTGTGTATTGCGTAGAAAAACCTTTTGGGTGTGACTTGTCATGTGTCACACCGTTCTTTAATTCTATGTGATTTATCTTGGGAATATTGTTCCACATTCTCTAAAGTCTTTGATGACTCCTTTTGTTGTGAGAAATATGAATTACTTTATGAAACCTTTAACAATTTCTTTTGGACAAGAGGGGACAGGTCGGGCTCTTGATCCTTGAGTGTATTCTTGATTTAGGAGGTTTCTAGTTTTTGGCTTTGAAGCTTGATCTTCAATCCCTCTGACTGTTTCTTCAACATGTAATGTCCTGTTCCTTTTCATCTCCGAGATTATGTTGAAAAATCCTAAAAAAGTTGCTCTTCCTTTAGGTTTCCTTTTTTATGCACACCTTTAAAACTTTGGGATGATGTGTACTATAAAACCTAGATTGAGTGTATTGTAGGAACATAATGTTTGTTATTGCGTAAAGTATCACAAGGAAAAGAGCTTAGGAGCGATGTATCACATGAGAGTTTTTTTGAGGTGATGCGACAAAGTGTTAGTCACATAGATAATATTTTGGGTGCGGTGCGATATATCACACATAAATATGTTTTGAGTGCAACATAGCGCGAAGGAGAGAACTTGTGGCCAATGCGATATGTTGCATGAGAAGAAACTTTGTAGAAGTGTGATACATCACATAGGAATATGTTTTTGGTGAAAAACGATGCCAAGGAAGAAAAAATCATGTTGTACAAAAAATATTTTTTGTTCCATGAAAAACATCGCGAAGGATAGATTCTTCAAGAGGTGTGATATATTGGACCAAAGTTAACTTTTGTGTGATGCACCATTTTGCGGGTGAAATAATTTTGAATGCAATGCATCATAAGGAAAGAAACTTCTAAAGAATGTGATGAAGGAACTTAGAGTTTTTTTTTCTTTGTTGCGACTAAGGAAACTTCAAGGAAATGGATTGTGTCGCATCGAAACAAATGTTAGGGAGATGCACTAGAAAATGTTTGAGGCATGAAATAAGTTTGAGTGTGACACATTGCAAGTAAGATATTTTCTATGAAACATGAAAAAGGAGTTTTGCAGAAGTTTTGGGAGAATTTATAAGGAAAAAAAACTTGCCCAAGGACTAAAAAATAGATCAAAGAACTTCTTTAAGGATCCTAGTGAGTTCAAAGGAAAAGGACCAAGACAAGCTTTATAAGCAAGAAATCTCAAAGTATGGAAGGCAATGTAGAATGAAGGCCATGAAGATCCAAAAATCCAAGATTAAGGAGGGGCTCCATGCTATTTTACCCCCATCACATGTTGAAGTTAAAAATAGTATGGGGGGGGTTGTTTCTACTTTAACAATAGGTACCTCTCCTAATCAAGAAATTGGCTCCACCATTGTGAACATCCAATGGGTTAGTCATCATGCCAATTAGGACAACAACCTTCTAGGTAAATGTGTTGTGATAACACTCTATCCAAGGTCAAACATCCATTTAGACTAAGCCATCCATATATTCATCGAGCATTGCCAAGGGAATAAGAGATCTAGTGCTCTCATATCTAGGTGAAAACCCTTTTTGAGTAACCCAAAAATATAACAATGGATGATGTACAAGGTCAAAAACCACCATACATGGCCTGTAAAGGGAATCTTTGGCATACACGTGTCATATTTATGCAATTATGACATTTTGTACACTAGGGATGGTTCTTAGATCCTTGACCATGGTTAAAGGACACTTGTAGTTAGTCGTATGACATTTGTGTTGAAATATTGTAACTGCAAAGAGTATTCTATTTATTATTGATTTATTATTCATTAGATCAATCCCCTTTTGTGGATTGATCATGTCGGGCATTGTAATTGATCAAATCCACTTTTGTGGATTGGTCAAACCCTAATTGTATTATGCAAATTCAAAATTCGCCCCCCAGGCTAATTAAAGTGGTTTTAACCACTCAGAAAGACAAGTCGGCCCTGCCCAGCGAAGAGGCACCTTTTCAACACCTGCCAGTTTGTATAAATAAAGGAGCCAACGACTCATTTGCTCACTCAGTCAGCTCACTCATCTAGTGTGCAAGTATTGAAGGAAGCTGCAATTACCAGTTTCCATAAGAAGGAAGAGAGAGAGGCACATTGCTAAGTAGAGGATATTCTCTAGTGTTTGGTTTATTGTCTTGGCATTGTATTGGCTATCTATATTAAGGAAGTTTTTGCTAGGTTTTCTTCCCCATGAGGGTTTCCCAGGATAAATGCTGTGTATCTTTTGATTGTGTTTCTCTCAGTGATCCTATCTATGCTATGGTTATCTAGTAAATTGAAAAGAAACCTAATAATATCTTAAACCTTAACATGGTATCAGAGCTAAGATGAAGAGAGCATCTTTCACTGGATAAAGAAAAACGTCACTGTTGTCGTACAAGAAAATTAGGGATTTTTATTGAAGAGGAATTTTACCCCAAAATTCATTTAGAAAAGTGCACCCTAGCCCAAGAAAATATTTGTCACCTTCAGCGCACCTCTTCAGTGGATAGAACTCCCAAAAAGTGAAACCCTAGTTTTCACTAGTACCAGAAGTACCAGAAAACTAGAAGTACCAGAAAACCAGAAGTACCGGTCCAAAAATCCGTTGGTCAAGTTTGAAGGGGAAAAAATTGGATTTTCTGAAATCTAACTGCACCAGGCTACTCGCCTCAGCCAAGAGCACCTTGTGGTAATTTCAAAATTCAATTATGAGAATTTTCAATTTTTGGTCATTTTCCTAGCTCCAGGTAAAGATGCCTGCAAGAACTAAGCTTGTTGACAAGCTAGAAGGTGTGGAAAACTTCCGTGCCTGGAAGAATAGGATTGCACTCATTCTTGAAGAGAATGACCTAGCAAGATTCATTAAAGAAGATGTACCAGAACCTGCCGATGCTGTAGCTAAAGAAAAACACCAAAAGGACACAGTTAGGGCCAAAAGAATCATTGCAGATTCTATTAAAGATCACTTGATTACTCAAGTGGCCTCAAAGAAAAATCCAAAATAAATTTTTGATGCCTTAACCAGATTATATGAAGGAATGAACAACAATCAAAAGATGAATCTAAGAATTCAACTCAAAAGTACAAAGATGCAGAAAGGAGAAACAATTCAAGAATATTTCTCCAGAATATCACAATTCAAAGAACAACTAGAAGAAATTGAAGATACTATAGATGAAGACGAAATCATAAAGAAAGCCCTTAATGGTCTCACAAGACATTGGGATGCATTCATCCAAACTATTTGTGTCAGAAAGGAGAAACTACACTTTGACAGTCTTTGGGAAGAATGTGTTCAACAAGAAGCAATAATAGCTAACCGAGAATCATTGCTATCAAGAGATGAAGATAAATCCCTAGCTACTCATACTAAAGGAGGAAGAAAGAGGTATTACTTCCAAAATTTTCAGAAAGGTCAAAGAAGAGAAAAATATTTCTCATCCTACCAATGTTACCACTGTGACAAGATGGGACATATTGCTAAGAATTATCCAGCTAGACAAGAAGAATACAAGAAGAAAAACAAGAGGCACCATGCCCTTGCAGTTGAAGATGAAGAGCCACCCACAAAGACAATAAAAGAACAGATTAAAGACTATGTCTTAATCTCTTCCCTCTTAGGATCAATGTCACCTGGCGAGGACACTTGGATCATAGACAATGGTGCTTCCAAGCACATGATTGGTCAAAGAGACATTCTCTCTTTCCTTTCAGAAAATAAGTTTCCCTAGAAAGTTACTCTTGGAGATGATTATCAATACCCTATCAAAGGAGTAGGAGAATCAAATTACAAACTTGATTCAGGGACCCCAATTAAGATGAAGGATGTACTATATGTATTAGGTTTGACAAAGAACTTACTTTCTATCTCAGCTTTAGAAAATAAAGGCTTCAGAGTTGCCTTCATAGATGGAGAAGTTCTTATGTGTCACAAAGGAAAAACCATGGAAGAAGCAATTGTTATTGGAAAAGACGAAGGTGGCTTGTATAAGACAAAGGGTCACTGAGAAGCAACCATGACCCATTCCATTGAGAATCCATGTGAAATTTGGCATAGAATATTAGCCCACATCAACTACAAGGCTTTACCATATGTAAGCAAGGCAATCACAGGTCTACCAGAATTCAAGGTTGACCATGAAGGTGTGTGCAATGGATGTGCACAAGGAAAGAACATCAAGAACCCTTTCCCGAAGAGAGACAATAAAGCAAAAGGAGTCCTAGAGCTCATTCACTCAGATGTGTTTGGCGTCCCATGCATGGTTCTGAATGAGAAAAAGGAGTGAGGGATTCTCTTTTCGACAACTCTACCATTCATTTCTTTTCTTTCGTTCCGAAAATAACTGCTCTAGCCGCTCGAATTGAATTTTTGATGTTCGTTCCTATATTCATCGAATGAACCTGGGTTTACTTTTTGAAATCAAAAGATGAAGTGCTCAGTAAATTCAAGGAATTCAAAGCATTGATAGAGAATCTTTCTAAAATAAAGATCAAGATACTTAGGTAAGATAATGGAGGAGAATACACCAGAGTTTGCAAACTTTTGCAAATATGCCAGGACCAAGAGGGAGCTCACCACTCCCTACAATCCTCAACAAAATGGTGTAGCAGAAAGAAAGAACATAACTATAATGGAAGCAGTGAAGACCATGATCCATGATCAAGATATTCCAATGCACTTATGGGCAGAAGCAACAAAAACATCAATATATGTACAAAACAAATTGTCCCATAGTGCACTTGGGTTCAAGACCCCTGAAGAGATTTTCTCCGGAAAGAAGCCAAAAGTAAGCCATCTCAAAAGATTTGGCTGCCCAATATTTGTACACATTCCAAAAAAGAAGAGAACCAAGCTGGACCCTTCTGGAAAGAAGGGAATATTTGTTGGATACTGTGAGGTATCCAAGGCCTTCATAATTTATATACCAGGTTACCATCATATTGAGATCAGCAGGGATGTAACCTTTGATGAAGATGAAACACTCAAGAAATCAAGACGATTCCATCTTGAAGAAGTATATGAAGAAGAACCCGTGTCTCCCAGAGTTGCAGAACCAGTGAGGGAAGTCATAACTTCCCCTGATGAGGAGATTTTAGAAGATCATGACATAATAGAATCTCAAGAACCTCCCCAGATGACGATCTCCCATAAGAGAAAGCCAGCCTGGGAAAGGGAACTTATTCAAGATGGAGAGAAGTATGGTGCCCCCGAAGGAACCGTGAGACAAGTGAAGAAACCCAAGCCATTATCCAGTTATATGGATTTGATGTGTGATCTCTTAGAGAAGGAGCCTACTTTCTTTGAAGAAGCCATTCAGAAGAAAGAATGGGTATATGCCATGACAAAAGAATACCAATCCATCATAAAGAATGATGTATGGGAAATAGTTCCCAGACCAAAGAGAAAGGATGTGGTATCTTCCAAATGGATTTTCAAAATAAAACATGTTGCTGATGGAAGTATTGAGAAATATAAAGGAAGGTTTGTTACTCATGACTTTTCTCAAAAGGAAGGCATTGATTATGAAGAGACGTTTGCTCCTGTAGCTAGATACACTTTAATCAGAACCATCATAGCCCTTGCAACTAAGATGAAGTCTAAGTTACACCAGATGGACATGAAAACAACTTTCTTGAATGGTGTCATTGAAGAAGAAGTGTATATAGAACAACCTCAAGGGTTCGAAGTTGAAGACAGGAAGACTCATGTCTGCAAGTTGAAGAAGGCTCTGTATGGATTGAAGCAAGCTCCTAGACCTTGGTATGGAAGGATTGATAGTTTCCTGACGAGCTTGGGATTTACCAAGAGTAAAGCTGACTCTAACCTTTACTTCAAGTTTATGAATGATGAGCCTATTATATTGCCGTTGTATGTGGATGAATTATTCTTAATTGGAGAAGAAAATCTCATCATTGATTGTAAGAAGAAGCTCACTGCAGAATTCAAGATGAAATACCTTGACCTATTTCACTATTTCTTAGGTATTGAGGTCTGGCAGAGCCCATATAATATCTTCCTTAACCAAGGGAAGTATGCAGTTGAAATACTGAAGAGATTTGATATGTTGGAGTGAAAATCCATGAATACACCCATGGAAACAAAGTTGAAGCTCCTGGTTGACACTTCGTCAGAATTGATTGATGCTACGTTGTACAAAAAAATCATTGGGTCATTGATGTATCTGATGAACACCAGGCCAGATATATGTTTTGTTGTGAACACCTTGAGTCAATTTATGGTAGAGCCCAGATGTGTTCAACTGGTTGCTGCAAAACATGTGATGAGGTACCTTAAGGGTACATTAGATTGTGGTCTCAATTATAATGGAGATCATGACTTCAGACTGAGTGATTATACCGATTCAGATTGGGATGGAAGTGTCTTTGACAGAAAGAGAAGTTCAGGATGTTGTTTCAGTCTGGGGTCAACCATGATCTCATGGCAGAGTAGGAAGTAATCAAGCATTTCTCTCAACACAACAGAAGCAAAATACATTGCTGCATGTTCCACCAGTTGTGAAGCCATATGGATTCAAAAATTGTTGACAGGTCTGTTCGATCTAGAGATGGAAGCAACCATGATCCTATGTGATATGCATAAAGATGACATAGAACCATGTGTTCCAAGACAAGTCAAATCACATAGAGACCCGATATCATTACATCCGTGATATGGTGCAGAGAGGAGCCATAAAGCTCCAATATGTTAGCACAAATGAACATGTTGTTGATGTGTTGACCAATCCGCCATTTCGTGTAAAGTTTGAGCACTTTCGATATAAGCTTGGAGTGGTCCGAAAGGACCTCCCTCGAAAGGGGGAGTAGTGTTGTGATGCCAACCTCGTGCTGTGATGCCAACTTAGTGCTGAATATTTCCAGCTTCATGCTGATGTTGTTGTGATGCCAGCCTAGTGCTGAAGATTTCTAGCTTCATGTTGAATATTTCCAGCCTTCGTGCTGATGTTGTTGAAATGCCAGTTTCATGCTGAATATTTCCAGCCTTCGTGCTGATGTTGTTGAGATGCTAGCTTAGTGCTGAAGATTTCCAACCTTGTGCTAATGTTGTTGAGATGCCAGCTTCGTGCTGAAGATTTTTAGCCTTTTGCTGATGTTGATTTCCATCCTAGTGCTGATGTTGATGATACTCCAGCCTTCATGCTGTGATGTTTTTGTTGTTGTTGATGATTCTCTAGCCCTTGTGCTGTGATATTATTCTTGTTGATATTGTACCATCCTTGTGTTGTTATTTCTGATGATGTATTAGTGTTATACTAATCCATGTTGATGCAGATGATGATGATGCCATTCCAACTCCCTGCTGTGAATGATGATATTAATGATGAGAAAAACTTCCGATGATTTATAGATATGCCAGTCAATGTTCCAGATGTTGTTGATGGTGCTTCCCTTTCTCTCTCTCCTGATGATGTTGTAGAATACCCTTTTTGTTAAGGGGAGTGTTGAAATATTGTAACTACAAAGAGTATTCTATTTATTATTGATTTATTATTCATTAGATCAATCCCCTTTTGTGGATTGATCATGTTGGGCATTGTAATTGACCAAATCCCCTTTTGTGGATTGGTCAAACCCTAATTGTATTATGCAAATTGAGAAGTCATCCCCCAGGCTAATTAAAGTGGTTTTAACCACTCAGAAAGACAAGTCGGCCTTACCCAACAAAGAGATACCTTTTCATCACCTGCCAGTGTGTATAAATAAAGGAAGCCAACGACTCATTTTCTCACTCGCTCAACTCACTCATCTAGTGTGCAAGTATTGAAGGAAGCTGCAGTTACTAGTTGTTGAAAGAAGGAAGAGAGAGATGCACATTGCTCAGTAGAGGATATTCTCTAGTGTTTGGTTTATTGTCTTGGCATTGTATTGGCTATCTATATTAAGGAAGTTTTTGCTGGGTTTTCTTCCCCATGAGGGTTTCCCAGGATAAATGTTGTGTATCTTGTGATTTTGTTTCTATAAATGATCCTATCTATGCCATGGTTATCTAGTAAATTGAAAAGAAACCTAATAATAGCTTAAACCTTAACAATTTGCAGGACAAAGATTCCATTTATAGGGTTTGTGTGGTAGTTTTAAACCCTTTGCATGCTCTATGAACACTAATATAAACTTTTAGGACCTAATATGCTATTGTTTCTTATCAAACCATGCCGAGGGGCCTGAGAACCATGTTTGATATGAAAAATCTTGTAATTGCACCTATATAACACTTGTAGAACAAATATTTGCTTTACATGGCATGTATGGTGATTTTGGACCTTGTGCATTATCCATGAGCCTTAAAAACATCCTTTAATCTACTAAGACATCAAGGTTGGATATAAGAACCATATCTAGTGTGCA
>ML842526.1:24377-39549 GCA_009831015.1 Picea engelmannii
TAATATGTCTAAAACCCATGTAATCATGAAAATGGTTTAATGTAAGGGTGTGGGAAAGAGAAATATGGTTAAAAGTGAAGTGAAAGTGACTTGAAAGTTAAGTGAAAGGTTGGTAAAAAGATGGTACTTTGGCGACTCAACACCATCATCGCTGTTGTACTTTCCATCAATGACAAGCATACGCTACCTGTAAAACATGCCAACACAAATACTGTCTCTGAATACTAACTCACCTGTGATTTCCCCAAGCAGAGGCTTTCTCACTGAATCCGCCTTATTTCTTATTGAGAAGCCTTCTCCTAATGGCGCATTTGGCTCAGGAGTCGCGACAGGTATTGGCGGTCATCACCCACCATGGGCTCGTTCAACTATTAGTAAAGAATGCCATCAGGTGAATATCGATCCCATGGGAACTGTTTCGGGATTCCACAGAGGAAGAAGTAGCAGTCGTTGTGGCTACTAGGGAAGATGAGCCAGAAGCCACTGAGGAGGAAAATGCAGGAGAAGATGACTATGTTGACCACGAGGAACCGAAAGAGATGGAGATGGAAGCTGAAGCATTTGAAGAAGAGGTTGCTCCCCTAGAGCAAGCCAAAACCATGGAGCCAATGGAAGATGCATAAGTTGACACAGAAAGGCCCACTGTTACCATGGCCAAGGCTGTCCCACAAGAACCAGCCTCGCATGTGGAACTAGCAGATCAATTTGATAGCATGATAACCACATAAGCGAGGTCACAACAGACAAGAGTGGGTGAATTGGTTGATATTGCGATCGAGGGTACTCTACAGGAACCTCCTGTCACCATGTAGTTGATGGAGGAGGATAACCAGAATGAAGAAGAGGTCGTGACCACCCCAACCATAGAGCTCATGGAAGAAGTGCTGGGAGAACTAGGGCATGAGGTTGGCACTGAACCACAAGAACCAACATCGACCTCAGGACTGGATATTGAAGATCCCTGCCAGTTCTCCTTTTTCTCCTTTATTCCAAGAGGAGCAAGGTGAACTCATTCCCTTCAGCACACAGAAGTAGAACTCACCATTCCTCCAATTCTATCACAAAAGACACAACCGTGTGGGGTGGATGATACTCGAATAGACACATTAGCAGGAGAGCATCTCGCAAGGGAACCACTGGTCATGGTGAGCACGCAACAAGAGGAAATAGTTGTAGGCGAAGAGGAGGGACCAAGCGAAGCGGTCCTGAAAAATGAACCAATGGAAGAGCCAGGCGAGAAGGTCATAAGACTCCCAGTAAAACAAAAATATCAGCTACAGTTTAAAGAGAGAATGCGGCTTAAGATGGAGGTCAGGAAACTAAGGAAACAAGTACACAAAATGCAGGAGAGGATGAATAAATACAAGTAGCAAGCTAGAAAGTCCAAGGCCATAGGAGTAGAAACATAGAATCAGACGGACCAGGTAGACATAACCTCTGTTGCTACTCAAACAAGCCCGGTTGAGTGATTGTTTGAAGATTGTGAGCATGCCTTAATGGTCGAAGTGCAGACTTGGAAATCTACTACAACTCAGTATCAAAACGAGGTCAGAAGAACTCAGGAATGAGCCTCCACAACTATTTTTGAATATGTGGAGCGTATATACATCATGAGACTAAGGCATGCAAAGCAGCAACTTAAGACGAAGCAGCTGGAAAAACAAGTGGCAGAGCTAAAAACTGATAAGGAGCAGATGTTTAATTTGGCATAAGAGGTGATGGCATGTCGCTGCCCTGCTTCTTGTTATTCTTTATTCTTACATGAACATTTTCTTTTATTCTGCATGTAGAGCATCAAAAACGAGATTAGTTATAAAATAGAAAATGGTGTACAATTCCTCCGAATAATGAGGCAACACGACGTGCCAACTCAACATTTGATGTGTGAATTTTACTTGCATGGATATCTGCTACGCTTGGACATAGAATTCAATCCAGTTTCGTATGTGGGAGACATTCATTTAAGGGCCCTCACCTCTTACACTTTCAACCAGATCTGCTGGCATAAGGCTTTTAACATATTTGAATCTAATCAGGTTACAAATCCATTTATAGTAAGAGGAGAACCTGAAAGTTCAGTCACCATGTTCACTAAACACAACATCTTTTGGGGAATTGAGGTGAATAGAGACAGAATGCGGAGGACACAAATCTGGTGCCTTGATCTTTGCATTAAGAAAATAGTCACATTTCATGAAGAGGCCCTTGATTACTGTCAGAAAAGGTGGATGATGACACCTACAGCTATCCAGAATAGGGAACTTTTTGGGGCACCAAATTTTTCACGAGTGCTCCCCAGAGTGTCCAGATATGTGGCATGTGTCCGAACAAGTGGGGTCCGATGGATGGGACTCTGGTTTCAGTTTCCCACTATTTGGTTGCCAGTAGAAGATTACACTCTAGCGTATATCATCTCAGAAGATTGGTGGGAAGAAGTTCACCTTTCAGATGGTTTTAAAGTTCCAAGGACAGAGATGGTCGAAGAACATGATCTCGCCCATTTTCAGGAAGCCAACAGTCAGTGAAATCTAGACCTACAGAGGCAGCGAACTGCATGAGGGCATGCAAAAGGCTAGTTGGGGGGAGATGTTGGGCAAAAAATCGAGCTATCTTTATGTTGCATTTCCATTACCTTTTTTACCTTTTTGCACTTATTTACCTATGTTTACTATGCTAAACTTGTAAGGTAAATAACCCTGCCTTGTCTATTGGAATATTTTATTAATGAAATAAAGTTGTTGAGTTTTTCCTATTCGCAGCACTAAAACGAATGTTTGCCCGCAACTTCTGGAGAACAGGACCAAGGCTTCATCCCATAGCAGATCCATTATTCATAGCAACAACCAAACCATAAGGAGGCCGCACAGCTGGAGTCAATGATCGTTTAACCATCTTGGGCATCTCGTTGATCTTGTCTATCTGGTATTGGTGTCGTTCCAACTAATGTATATTTATGGGGATAGGGTTACCATGTTTTGGGCAAAGAGGTTGTTCTCCCTCTCGATGTATAAAAGACAGTTTATTCCTGTAACTGGGGATGTCCCCATTGATATTGTAATAACCCTTTTCAGATTTATAAAACACTATCTTTTTTGTTGTCTTCATCTTCATTGTGACTAACGCAGCCCAGATCAGAGAGTTGGCCCCACTCTTCTGATCAAGTGTTGCATCTTTCTGTGTGTGTTATTTATCATTTTATGCTTGTTGTTACAATGTGTGATTCTTATGATTACTTTTCGAATGTTTTAGTTAATCCAGTATGACAGTAATGCTTTGAATCTTAATCATGAACCCTTGGCAAGAACAAATTGTACTCTTGCCCCTGCATATACCTTGCACGTTGCCTTGAAAGGATACGCACCCGGATTGATAAATTAATGTAGGAAAAGGGTGAATAAATCATTCATACCTGGACACCAACACCCCCCCTGTAGGAAGCTATCACTATAAAACAAGGGGCAACTGGAAAAGATGTTTGAGCCTTGGCACTCAAGGTTGGACTCAGAGAATACTGCCTTCAACAACACATTGCTATTGAAATGGTACAACTGATTGCTAGAATCAACTTAGAGGTTGTGAATACCTTAGGAGTTTCTCAACCTGAATATGTGGAACATCACATTCAGCATGAACCACCACCACACATTTGTATGGCCAAGGCATGCCAAGTGAGAATACTTCAACACTAGGATGCTGCCATTTTACCTAGATGAGGATGCCTTTGACAAGGAGGTCATGTTATGGCCAGGATTTAAATGCAACCCCCATAATTCGGGGATGCACTATCTTATTTCGATGGAACTGTTCAAGAAAAAGGGATAGAAAGTAGGGGTAGGATCGAGCTCAGGCCCGAAGGAAAAGAAGAAATAAGCTCCAGTTCAAACAGATTCAGAAGAGGAAGAAGTTGCGCAGCCGCTGGAGCATAAGAAGATAACATTGCCTATTTTCCTATAGATTCCATAGAAATCCATGTTGACATGTAAGGATGTCAACAAAATTCTCAGTGCTTCCTTCATCAGAGACCCATTGGCTAAGAAACCTAGGATGTGGATCTCCCCAGTAAAGGTTTTGAATTTTCAGCCGATATCATCCATCATTCCTCAAACTTGAGTAGCAGATCGAGCGGCCCAAATTATTTATATATAGGATGACCCTAAGATTGAAACCACTCCATCCACCACCATCATTACTAAACAACCCCCATCATCCCCACAACCCCACTCCCCACCTCGAGAAATCACCATCTCATCCTAAACCACCGACCCAAAGCCCATGTAGTTGGACTCCCTCCCAAGCTACCCCAGCAGATACCAAAACTCACTAGTTCAAACCCCAAATCCGAGAGCCAAAAAAATTTCCCCTTTGTACCAATTCATGACACTTATCCTTCAACGAATATGGAAACTATACAAAAACTGCATGTCCTAAGTCCTCAACTCACTCCCTCAATGACCAATGTTTAGGGTGCTATCAAAAAGAGTGAAACCCTAGAAGTTGAGGTCCACAAAGAGGCAGAGCTATCAAAAGTCTAGAAGGAACCCGATACGGTATCACAACAGAGTGAAACATCGTTGCATGAACAAATGGAAATAGTACTCCAAAACCCATAGTAGTGCGTAGAGTTGATGCAACTCTGCCTTGCAAGAACAAAAGTGTTACCTTTCCTGTCATCAGTGTTGAGGTTGAGACTTACGCTAGGTCCATCTATAGGAGAGGAAGAGGTGGGGACACCCTCAGAGAATTTGACAGCCAATGGACTCCCACTGTAGGTCTGAGTACCTAGGGAGGCCACCCCTTCTTCTGCTGACCTCATGCAGTGGCCATCATCATAGTTAGTAGGGATAATTAGAGTATCAACTGATCAACTAGAGTAGAGGATCTAGCAGGCCGAAAGGGATGCAGAGTTTGCAAGGGAGGAAGCACTCATTTCCCAAGAACGCAAGACACAAGAGAAATATGTCGAGGTCGAGGTGGAGTAGAAACTGGAAAGATTCCAGGAGAAGCTTTCCGAACCCTAGACAGATATAAGGAAGGAAAACTCACAACTGTCAGAATCTAGTGCCACAAGAGAGCCTGAGCAGTAGCTCGATATACTCCAGGAAGAATGATCACAACTAGGCATTCGTGTAGAGAACCTAGAAGCACATGTGTGGGAGAGCCAACATGAAGCAGAAAAACAACCCAGGAAGCTTCAAGAGAAGATGGAAAAAGTAGTGCTGGAAGGAAATAATGCTAGAGCATCATTGCACAAATGCATTGTCAAATGCATGAGGATGTTTCGTGAAGTTAGCGATTGGATGGGTATCATTGAAAGGTGCAACCAAAATATAGAGGATGTGCTCTCCAGGACACAATCACTCATAGAATAAGTTACAGTCACCATGGATCCTATGGAGAAGCAAGAGAAATTTGAATGCTCTATTTCAAGCGCAATCAGTAGCTAAGAAAGAGTTGCACGAATTTCGACTGGTTGTTCAGACAACATACATATAGATGCATCAGGTATATGCTATAGGTGATTCTGAATGGAAATACCTGGTTTCATCTAATCCTAAAGGATGCATTACATATGCAACTCAATAGTTCGTAGTTGAAGCCTCACTCCTTGCTAGGAAGTGGTAAGACAAAATTGTGGATTTTCAAGAAGTTAGGAAGAAGGCCTTGGAATTGGTCCCATAGTTAGGTCCTTAATTTGAAGAGGTGGAAAAGGAAAGAGTGAAAGAATAATATGAAATAAAAGTGGAGATGAAGAACAAAGAAAAGAAACAAAAACTCCCAGAAGCCGGAGAAGAGCTAAGGACTTGACTCGAGGGCGAGTGAAGGATTGTGGTTGGAGCTTGTTGGGCCCTTCATTTTTGGTTAGAATTTGTGAAAGGAAGACTACATTCCCAATTTTGGTCAAACACAAGTTGCACAAGCCACAAAGGAGCTGGACAGTGGAGCAAGAAAATAAACAGAAAATGGTTGCGAAGAGGGACAATGCAACACCAGCAAGGAAAAAGAAGTTACAACAGAACAAGAACAAGAAAGAATGTAGATTCTAAAGCCATAATATCCCACTCAGCCTATATATATGAGATGCATATTATTTTAAAGGGTTATATGTCATATATGATATAGATGGGTAGACGGTATAGAGGGCGTAGACAGACTAAAGGTTCTGAGACTGTAAATTGTATCAATTTTTGAAAAAGGGTAGATAGAGCTCTGAGGCATGAGTCTAGAGCCAAAATCTTGTAACAGAGTAATGACTTGTATCTATAAAATTGTATATGAAAAACGATTTTGATAATATATATGGAAGGACCTAGAATTTTGAAATATTCTGTGTAATTCTTTGTTCATGGTTATGAGTTGTCTCTTTATTTTACTTCTTTATGTTTGATAAGATCAATGCGCTATAACTGTTTGCAAATGTTGTCACAACTTTATTGTATTTATTACCAGTTATGAATGAGTTCATATATTTCCTTTGATTAGTTCTTCTTGTGCAAGAATATGGTGAATCTTGAAGATTCTGGAAACCCACCTAAGTATTCTCCTTTCCCTTCCCTATCTTCTTTTCTTGGTTGCGCTTTGGGTGAGACTTGTTCTATATAGAGGAGATTAAAATTCCATCTCTCTATACTATTCATTACATATTTGCAATCATTGCACTATTCATTACATATCCCCCCATAGTAAGATTGATCTTATTGCATTTTCTTGAGCAATTGATAGTTCCTCCATCTGCAACCATTACTTGATACTATGGTGCTAGATATAGAAAGCAATTGAGATCTTTGGCTAATTTATAGCAAATGAAATTATGAGTACTGCCAGAATCAATTAGGACTATTACCTTTTTCTTTTTGATATATCCTTCGATCTTGAGGGTTTGAGGAGTGATAATTCCATCCAATGCATTACACGATATCATGGGAGTCAACTCTTCAAACAAAATTGATTCTAGGTTTTCATCTTGAGATGGTTCTTCTTCTTGTTCTTGTTCTTCTTCCTCTTCACAATCTATGTAGAATAATTTCTTCTCACCACACTTATGTCCCTTACTGTACTTGTTGTCACAATTAATTCATAAACCTTTTGCTTTTATTTCCTCCAATTGTTGAGGTGTCAACCTTGTAGGTTGAGGTGTTTTAGAATAAGGAGCATTATTCTCTCTATAGATGTTAGGATTGGTCCTTCTTGCAGCCATAGCCATATTTTTACTTTCAACATTTCTTGCCACCCTAAATGCATTCTCCAATGATTTGGGTTCCCAAAGGCAAACCTCATGTTGAATTTTATCTCTTAAAGTTCCTATGAATACATCAATCAAATGCTCATCTAGAATATTTGTTACCTTTATATTCAATCTTTGGAAGTTCTCAATGTGATCTGTAATTGAACCCTTTTTCTTGAGATTTATCAATTTGCTAATGAAGGTATTGCTCCATGTATCCTCATAGTGTGTTATCATTTCTTCTGTGAAAATTGTCCAAGTGACGAGTGATTTGTCATAACAAAGCCATCTATACCATACAAATTGATTTGGTTATAAATAAAAAGAAGCAATCTGTACCTTTTGTGTATGTGGCACATTATGTAGATCAAAGAATTGCTCCATCTGAAGTATCCATGTGATAGGGTCCTTGCCATCAAACTTCCTCATATCAATCTTAGGAACGTGGTTGGTCTTCAACCCAAAGTTGGAGTTTCTCCATTCTTGATTCACCTTCCTTGTTTCCTCATCATGAATTTCATGGGATACATTTTCACTTTCAGGTGTCCTCTCTATTACGAGATGTTTCAATACTTCCAAGATATCCTCTTTTAAACCATCCATCTTTGCCTCCAACTTATCTTCCATCTCTTGTAGTTCATATTTTTTTACTGTCTTCCTTTGTAAATCATTTATGTCCCTACGAATTTCTCCACCTTCATCAAGAGTCCAAGTAGGATTGTCTGGAGGCTTATTTGGTGTAGAATTTCCCTTTTTTGGTGGCATGTTGGCCAAGTATCACCTTAAACCTTGATTTTGAGGTGGTTCTTATAGACAATATTCCTTTTATTGTATCTCAAAAATTTTGGCCCTTATGAGTATTAAATTTTCTTTTTTGTAGGTCTATGATATTTATTCTCTCCAATGCCATAGGTCTGATCAAAATTGGATGTGCCAAGTGGAATTTATGGTAACTTCCCCACAACTTGCTGATTTTTGGTCTTTCCCGGAGATCTCACTTGTATAGCATGCCCCGCACAAAATAATTGATATAAAATTCTAAAGTTCGTACCATAAATACTACAAATTGTCCGCTATGCAATGCAACTAGTCTAACTCAATTTGGATACTCTAGGAAGAAGTTATGATTTTTTTACCCAGAACACCTTCTTGAGACTAGTCAAATACCCTATCTTTCACAGGGTGTATCTACAAATGAAAGATGACCCAAAATACAAAAGGTTTACCACATATACCTTACTAATTTCTATGAATATCCTATGGAGTTCAGGGTCTATAACGTTATAGAAACTTTTTAATAGTGAAAATTACACAATGACTTAGTTCAGGATGATTCTAGAACTCTATCTTGCATAGGCTATATCTCCGAAAGTATAAGGCCTCAGGAGATGAAAATTTAACCCAACGTACCTTGATCCATCTAATAAATATCCTCCAAGTCGTTCCTTCTGAAACATTGTAGAAAACAAGTTATAGAAAAAAATCCAAGGTGTCTCAGATGTAGCAGCGAAACTGCAAGACCTTGATCTTTGATACCATATGTTAGGAACCAAATATCAATATAGCATAGAAAAACCTCAGAATAAGTAATCAACGCCTTGAAAAGAAGATAAATTCAGATAATAAGCCTCTTCATGGGGGCAACCTCCTTATGCCCACATAAATGTTCAATTCCAAGATGATTCAAAATGAAAATGTCTCCTTGGTATATATAAAAGACTAGGAGGTATAATTACAACTAATGGAATAAGTTCGACATAAATAAAATAACATTACTAATGTAATATGACCCAATTAAGGGTTAATGAGCCATTATTTAGGGCTTAACAACGAATGAAGAAACCATGGAGGAAGACCTCTTACTTGGTTACAAGTACAACTATAAAGCTATTGTTTATCATAGGAAAAGCATGGGGCAGACCCCAAGATCTAGTTTTCGAAATAAGGTAAATACAAATCATTCCACATTATTCCTTTCATTACTTATAAAATACATAAATGTTTGATATCATCCATAACTTTAATGTCTTACTTTCTTTTAATAAGGGGAGCAACACTATCAAGGGAAACATTAGTACTAGACAACAATGCGTTTATAATGCAGTGTGGCCAAAAGATCATGGTGCTCCCAAGTAGCCCCATCCCAGTGGGGTGTATCCCCACGATGTTCCTGTGAATGAGGCCCACGACAGTAAAATGATTGTATATTAATCATATAATTAATAATTTCATACTTATAAATTTTTTACTTATAATTTTTATTACTTATACATTTAAGGTTTTGTCCTTATAAATTTTTTCGTTTCACTGGCAGAGAATTTCGTAGTTGATCCTCCTCGACCTAAAGATCATGGGTACAATCAAACCATTCCAATGGTGCCCACTAGTGGACCAAGTAAATAATTACGTTGTAGAGTTTTTTTTTTTAATATTAATGAACTACTTCAATGATATTTAAAAATTGGCCATAAAGATTTAATATTTCTTGTTTTTGTAGGCGATGGCTCCTCAAAGAAACCTTCACGCCATGGGTATGAGACTAGGCGTTCTCAGCATGAGAGGACTGGAGAAACATCAGCTGTTGAAGAGCCCCTATAAAACAAAGACATGGAGGTTGATTAATTATGTAAGAATTGGACTAGAAAACAAAAGAAGACTAAAATAAATTTATTATGTATAATAATTTTATAAGATAGATCAATGTACATTATATAGATAGTATATTTGGAACATATTTTAGATGATAAATCTCATTTATAAAAAAAAAATTATGACATATGCCTTTGAATGATAAACCTCATTTATAGATTTACAAACTTTTTTTATCAAGTTTGAATATTTCTAATGCATATTTTTTATTAGAATATAGATTGGGTATTAGGGAATTGAGGGTGATGTAAGGGGAGGGAGGGGCTGTAAGAGCTTCCACCTTCACATGGATGGCCCTGTTGAGTAGAGAAAAATTTATTGGAGCCATTTATTCTTGGAGTAAACCTCTCTCGATCCAATGGAGCAACAACATAGTCAATGTTGACTTTGTTGTTGCTCCTTCAAATCGAGGGAGGTTTGCTCCAACATAATACGACTCCAATAAATTATTCTCAAAACCATGATGATCTTATTCAGGCCACTCATCTGATATGTGTGTGTGTGTGTCACTATTTAATATCATATCATATGGATTTTCCAAAAGAGAATATAAATGGTGTTTACTATTTGCAATCGTGTTGGTTTTAATTTCTATTAGGATTTATTAACATGTATTAAAAGTATTTTTTGGTTTTTACTAAAAACTAAATATAATTATGTTTCTATTTACTACAGTATGCAATTCAGTCATTTTCATATGCTCTAGATGTTGTAATGTCTCATGCAAAAATTAGTGGATTCCAACTTGTTGATGCTTTGAAAAAAGTAAAGGCTCAATAGGACAAGGTATGCATTGTAGTATTTTTTTCATAGGATAGAGTATGCTCTTTTTCACATCCATCAGTCTAGTTGTGTGGCATCTACTCTCTTTTGAAAGTTGAAACTCATTCCAAAATTATTTTATTTTGCTTGATGCTCGGTTCTAACACTTTTGTCGTATGATGTACACACTTTCATGGTTGTTGGAACTATTTTCTTGTTCACCATCACCTTCCTCATGTACCATGCAACAACCAAGTTCATCCAAAAACTCACGTTTCACCTCAATGCTTCATCAAGAACTTCCTTAATATACTTAGAAACTTGTCTATCCAATTGTTGGTTGGGTGTAACACAACACCAATATGTATCCAACACTTCAACATGTTCCAAATAAGTTGATGTGATTTCTTCAACCGTTTCTTGGTCATTGAAATTAGTTCTTCATTCCTCTAAGGCACTCAAAAGTTGCACAGTTTCTTCCACAGTTGGAAAAGGTTCTACCCAAACCTTCATTTTTACTATGTTTTTTTAAGTTTGTCTCATCGCAAATTTACTAAACACCCTATCTAAAATGGTTAACCACTCTCCTATAATAGCCTTCAATTCTAGTTCACATATCCCTACTAAACATTACATAGAAACATTTCTTTACTACTTTCATCTTGTTGGTCTCTGCAAGGATGAATAACACTCAACAGGTGTTGAAACTCATGAAACATTTCTTGAATTGTTCCATCATATTGCAATCAAAGGTTTTTCTAGCTAAGTCCTTCAACACACTGCCCAGACTGCATGTTAAAGTTGTTATCTTCAGAGAGTTCTTTCGGATCCATCGCATAGGTTGTATGCGATGGATCTGAAAGAACTCTCTGAACAAAACAATGATCGCAAAAGTCTTAGAACAGAAAAAGTTGTTATCTATCAAAAACTTGGAATCCTCATGGTTTTTCACTACTTGTGCACTTTTCTTAGTGCAACATATTTTCCCTTGGTGAGTTCCCCTATCAACAACATCTACAACTATCACTATATCAAGCCTCACCAAGGCATTATACATTTTTTGTATATTATTGCAAAATACTTGGAATCCTTGTTTAGTACTTTCTTAAATTCTACATACTTTCTTGTGACACATATACTGTATGGTATACTGCCTACATTTTCTAGTCAATTTATTTCACTACTAAGTAATGTATATGTACAAAAAGAATCAAGGATGAATTTGTTAAATTTAGAGTTTCTATTAAGTTCTTTTCAATTTACTAGACAATAATAGAATAAGTAGGATCACTGAGAGAAACACAATCACAAGGTACACAAAATTTTATCCTAGGAAACCCTCATGGGGAGAAAACGTAGAAAAAAATTCCTTAATATATATTTCCAATACAATGCCAAGATAAAAGACAAAACCACCAAGAATAACCAAGACTGAGCATGTTCTTCTCTCTCCTTCTTCTGGAAACTGCAACTATCTCCCAAAATGTGTGCACTAGAGGAGTGGTTGAGTGAATGAGAGAATGACATCATCCTCTCTTTTTTATACTAGCTGATAAGAGCTAGGGTTGTGTCTTTTCACCAAGTAGGGCCAACTTCTTCAACTAGTGGATGAAACCACTTTAGACTATCCCTAGGGGTCGACTTCTCAATTAGCACCAATTTTTTAGGGTTTCGCCAATCCAAAAAAGGGGATTTGGTCATACATAAGTCCCGACATGGTAAATCCAAAAAAGGGTATTGATCCACAAGATAATAACTCAATTATAATTAGAATATTTTTTGCAGTTACAATATTTCAACACCCCCCCTTAACAAGAAGGGTATTGTACAATACAACATCATTAGGATCAGTAGCATCAGGCTAAAATAACCACATTATGAACATGAGGTTGAGATAACAATATCATCAACATATCGAAACATAATGAGGTAGGTGTAACAAAAACATTTTGTGGTACTCTGACAATCCCTAGGGATATGCCTAGGAATCATAAGATTCCCTAGGATATAAAATCCTAACGGAGATACCACTTGGTACTCTGACAGACCATCCTTACAAGACCTTCAGGATCTTGCAAAGAATCATGATATTCTCTAGGATTATAAAAATCCTAATAGGGCTACCACTAATGAAAAAAGTTGGCATATACATGCACATGTACTCTGACAAACCATCCTTACCATACCTTTGGGATCTGTCCAGGGATGATTAGTCCCCTAGGATATGAAATCCTAATTGAGCTACCTGTTGTTGGTCGGGATACCATAGTATCATCAACATCACTCCCCCTTTCTAGGGAGATCATTTTGGACTATACCAAGCCTTTCTTGAAATTATTCAAAATTTACATGAGACAGAGGCTTGGTCAACACATGTACAACCTGCTCATCCGTGCCAACATATTGGATCTTTATAGCTCCCCTCTACACCATATCACGAATGTAGTGATACCATATTTCTATGTGCTTCGACTTATCATGGAAAACGTGGTTCTTTTTAATCTTCATGCAACTCTGGTTATCACATAGAATCATGGTGGCTTCCATCTCTAGATAAAAAAGACATATCAACAACTTTTGAAGCCATATTGATTCACAACTAGAAAAATATGTTGCAATGTATTTTTCTTCTACTGTGATGACAAAAATACCAGATTTCTTCCTACTCTACCATGAAGTCATGGACGAACCCAAACTGAAACAACATCCTAAAGTACTATTTATATCATAAACACTTCCATCCCAATCTGAATCAGTATAACCAACCAGTTTGAAGTCATGATCTCCAGAATAATAGAGACCATATTCCAACGTACCCTTAAGGTATCTCATCACATGTTTTTAAGCTACAAGGTGAACATGTATGGGCTCTACTAGATACTGACTCAAGGTGTTAATACCAAAGCATATATCTGGCCTGATATTCGTAAGATACATCAACGAACCAATAATATGTTTGTACAAAGTATCATCAACCAATACTCACAAAGTATAAATCATGAGCTTCAACTTTGTTTCCATGGGTGTGTTCATGGATTTACATTCCAACATGTTAAATATCTTCAGTATTTCAGCTGCATACTTCCCTTGGTTAAGGAATATCTTCTTTGGTTTTTGTCAAACTTCAAGACCTAAGAAATAATGCATTAGGCTTAGGTATTTCATCTCAAACTCTATAGCAAGCTTCTTCTTACAATCTGTGATGAGATTTTCTTCACCTGTCAATAATAATTTATCCACACATAGCAACAATATAATTGTTCCATCATCCACAATATTGAATTAAGGATTGGGATCAACTTTACTCTTGGTAAATCCCAGGCTCATCGAAAAACTACCAATTCTTCCATACCAAGTTCTTGGAGTTTTCTTCAACTTTTATACATGAGTCTTCTTGTCCTCTACTTTGAAATCAAATTCTCACAATTCATTGTACCAAATTGGTACACTTTCTCAGCTTCAACTTAATATACGCAACCATGTGTCATCTCTATGTGATTTTTGAAAATCTTTATCTATCTCACTGTCTGAGAGTATGTCTTCTACTCTCTCTACAATTGTTCCTCTGGGACTGGGACTTTGCACCTGCATCTTCTCTGAAGCTGAGAATCATAGTAGCTATTGAAATTTGAGAGTATTTCCTCTACTCTATGATGACAACAACTTCATCTGAAAATGAGAGTGGCTCAATAACTGATACTAAAAATATCTCTTCTTCTTTCATGGAGGTAACTCTATTTTCTATTGTAGTCATGTCTCCATGGATCGACTAATGTACTGCATGAACTTCCACTCAATTTTAAATATGGGGATTTCTCCCCCTGCATCTCATACTATATATGAATCATGGTTTTTCTATTTGTCTTCACAAATACTGGAACTATTTCTTGTTGGCGAAATTTCTATTTTCGGCACACTAGTTCAATGGGACTAACACTAGTTCAGTGGGAGTTAAATGACTAGTTCTATTTTAGAATTTCTAATTTTATACCATCTGTCAGGCTGCTAAATTGTAGCTTTTAAGTGTCCTGAATCACTAAATTGTCAAACCAGGGTTGGTATACTTCGAGCTGATACACAGTATGTGCAGGCAAGCGTCTAGTCTTTTATTCGAATGCTATCCTAAAAATAAAGCACACACCTATTCTAAGAATTTGAATTCTGATGACTAACTCAAAACTGAGCATTTCCTATGGAATCATAAACAGAAGCAAAACAATCTAGTACTCTAAAGGCTCATATTGCTATTTCTGTTAAAAAGCACAATTCTACAAAATCATTCTGACTCTGTGTTTAACCAGCTACCATCAGCATTATCATTTCAGTCATGACACACAGAGTACTGTCTGAACTGCATTCATTCTGTGTATTCAAAACCAATCTAGTGCTATCTACAGAAAAAACAAATCTAATGCTAAAGTAAATCTAATGCTAACTGCAGAAAAACAAATCTAATGCTATCTAACTGTAAAACAAATCTAATGTTGTTTAACTGGTACCAGGAGCTCCTAACTATAACCTATCTATCCTAAGCACACA
>ML842528.1:5059-16735 GCA_009831015.1 Picea engelmannii
CTACACTCAAAAATCACGCCCCCCTAGGGGGATTGACGTTTTTCCTTGGTGGAGGTTGTTGTGACTTATTTGGGGCCCCCTCTCATGAGTTATGACTCCCTTTAACCCCCACATCACCTCCTAGGTTGATCCCACTCCTTTTTACTCATTAATCCCCCTCCATTCCTTCATTTTCACCCTTTTTTTGCCCCCTCCAAGAGGAGTTACGCCCCTCTTTTCTAGAAACTCCACAAATGATTTTTTAAAAAATTATTTGAGACCTCTCACCTTCCTTGTCATCAATCCCAAGGCCTTCCACACCTCTTTGCTTGATCCCAACACCTCCTACATTTTTCTACACCCTAGATGGTGTGCCCTAGCCTTGAGATCTACTCTTATTCTTGGTGGTGGACACTTGGCATTGATCCAAGAGAGGTACGTTTGCTTCTCCAAGTATAAATAGATCTCACTTCTCACTCCCAACTCACCATATCTTGAGCTATTGTTATGCTACTTGATTTCCAACTCTCTCCCTCTCTCTGGTCATTCATTTCATTTCATTTCCATCCTATGCTCTAGGGTTTTGGAGTATTTTCTCTCCAAGACCATTTTTCTTGAGTAATATAAATATTGGAGAAACTTTGGAGGACAACTGATAAAATATAGACAAGAATAACAACATGGCAGAAAAGGCTCACTAGCCAACGCTACATTATTCACTCCAATGTTACATATTTATAGTACAATGGGTGATGCTACCTCATAGAGAAATTTGCTCTAGATCCTAAAATAATGCATGATGACTAGGCTAGGCAATCTTAACTAACTCATTGGTCATCACTTGAGGATATATTACTAATATCCTAAATGAATAATACAAATATAGGTGACAATTTAGACTTAGTGATTGGTAAAGGTAAGCCATAGGCTAACAATCCCCCCCCTCAATCACAAGTCCGATCAATAATACCAGCAATAAAGCATAAACTGGTATCAATTCCAAGTCTTCATACTGAAACTCTTGTGTTGAGCCTCAATGAAGAACTGCCTAAAAAACCGCCAATCTGGATGCTGAACATGTTCATTTGAAATGAACTGGAAGAGAGTTGAGATATGGAAGTGAACAACTGCAATATCTAAACATTTCTTGATTGCTTGACAATTTGTTCGTTTTGCCAAGTATTTTAGCTAGAAGAATCTGATGTCTTCTGCTAATTGGTGAACATGTAGTATCACCACTCTAATATTAGTGTATCACTGAAGTGCTCTTTGAATCTGTGGTTTGGGATGACCACTAACCAATTGATACCATGTATCTGATGGTTTTTGGATAACCACTAACCAATCTTGACACATTTAGGTGTCCAACAGCATCCCAATGTATCATGTGTATGATTCAATTGCAAGTCATTGAACCATAATCTTGCCAAAGTCTGCCATCTCTGGAAAATCTCACTATGTAATCATTTGAGCCAGGGTGCATGCAAATTGTTTACTTAATGTAAACTCAAATCTGATGAGAGCAAACCAAGAGAAGTGAATCAGCTTCTAGTCTGACACATCTCTGAAAAATGACTGACAACTCAATCAAATGCCAAGCTGCAATGCAAAAAGATCCTCTTGTCCTCTGCTAGGTCGAATGACCATCTATGTGAACCAAACGTCCACATCATTGCCCTCAAAATCAAAATCAACATCCCAATTATGTATGATTCAACTTAAACTTATTGAACCATAATTTTGCTAAAGTCTGTCATCTACAGACCGCAGTTGCCCATTTGGCAAATTTCATGCCCATCTGGCATACTTGATGTTTGTTGTTGTCGAAAATTTTTGTCTGACAACCAATTCCATCATCAATTCCCCCCCTTTGTCAGCTGAAAGGAGAGACCACAAGTGGTTTCATGAATCAACTTCACTGGAATTTTGAACTCCCCCCTTTAAGGTGCATGAGAGTTACATCATTGTACTCCGCCCTTCTAGGCTCAAGAGAGTACCATACTTGTTTCATTTGAGTACAACACAAAGTGGGCATGCGGAAACAACCACACGTTATCTCATCCCGTGAGGGCCATGCTCAAAAGCTACGCCATAAGGGGACCACTTATGTGAGGTATAAAAATGTTATGTGCTACAAGATTGGTCTTTACTCGAGATTGAATTCTACGGTAAGACTTATATAATCGATTGGTTGTTGATGACCATTGCCAAGGATCAATCCACTCATAGTGAATTTTCAATCTTGTAGGTTTCTTCAATGTTGAACATCTGTCTGAAGAATGGTTATGCTTGCCACAATGCTGGCAAGGATGGAGATCAAAACACTGATTTTCCTTGTGACCAACTCGATTACAATGTTGACACTTATCATTCTGATGCTGAACTTGAACAAGTGAAGTTGAAGCTTCTTGAAGGAATCCAGCACTTTGGAGCTTGATTGGTCTGGAATAATCAAGAATATGAAAGGTAACTTCCTTTTCATATCCAAGTCCTGTTCTATTCTTGTTGTAAATGATTTCTTCCCAAGGTCTGATGATGGGCTTGGAAAGAGTATTCTGAACCTATTGCTTTGAAATCCTTGGAAGTGGATTTACTGCATTTTGATGCATCATTGGAAGGTTTTCTTCACTGAAATCGAAAGAAAACTCTTGAAATGTAGGTTCATGGATATATTCAACTTTGTCTGAAACTGATTCTGAAGTTGTATCATTGTGTTGTTCCTTCACTGACTATTGATCAAAAGCATCATCATCATCATCATCATAGAGAGGATTGTGCTGAACAAAAACTAGTTCAGAACACTTCACTGGCTGCTTATTTTTGAGATCAGTCAACTCATCATTCAATAGTTGGGATAGAGATTGAAAAAGTCTAACTTTAGCTTGCGTCACTTGCAAACAAGTTAGCACTGATTGAAGAGTTGTTTTGTTCAATATCACTATGTTGTCTTCAGTGGTGTTTATTAGAGTGTTTAGTAACTCTAATAATTCGAGACTTCGAGCCATTTTCAAAACACTAGAAGAGGTCTCCTTGTGCAGGTAGATCCTTATTACAATTTGACTCGACAGAAGAAGGTTTATTTGCAACTCGCTCACTTGAATCGCTCGCTTGAACTTCACGCTCGCTTGTACTCACTCGCTTGAAATTTTCTTGCTTTCTTCCAAGAATTTGAGGATGTCGGTTACCACCGAAAATGCATCCCAAAGACTTGATGGTTACAATGATTTGAGTTTCAAGTACTCATCCTTGTCAATTATGACTCAAAATGACTCTAGGGTGTCGGGCTCAGTCGAAAATGCACCTTATGACAAATTCAATTCAACTCATCTTGATTTCAAAAAGACAAATAAACTTACAAAAGGACAATTTGCAAGTTACAATAAATCCTGATTCTGAAGTTGAATTACTCTTTGAATGTGTTGTCGATGCTTTTGAGTCCAATTCTCCTTTGCTTACGATCTTGACTTGTTTCTTGCTTTAGTATTCTTTGTTGATGCTTGATTTGCATTACTTTTGCTTGAATGCATGTTCATGAGTAGCATTGTGTTTGAATAACATGAATTATGCTTGAATTTCCTTGCTTGATGTGGATTTCATGTGTGTATAGTTGTACGATAAATTACAAGCGTAGTGTCAAAACTAGACACAAAACACTATGAAAACATTCAAGGAATCATTCACCATTGCACACAATGCAAGGTGTTCCTAAGATCCACTTATTCAATTTCGGGTGGATCTAGGACACAGAGAAAAAGACTCCAATTTTATTATGAGTATTTCTCTTACAATAACCGTGCTCAAATACATTTTGAAGCTATCCTAATCTTCATCAACAATATAAAATTTCAATGGCTCTTTGAGATGAAGATTCCTTCTTCTCATTCTACAAATTTCTCGATACGATAAGTGCTAACAATTTTTACAAGTGCCATTATCTCTCCAAAAATCCCAAAGCCTTTAAAAATTGAGAGACCAAATCCTTGAATACAAAATTATACCACATCAAATCTTCCTCTTTCAATGCAACTTTTAAAAGAGCTTCTATGTATGTGTCTTATATGAATGACTTTATTTGTTTTATTTCCATAGGAATGAAAAAAAAAGAGTTTTAATTCTTTAAGAAGCCGCCAATCATGAAAACTTCGCCAAGCATGAAAACCTTTGGTGATTTCAGATATGAGGAGAGCGATCAGATTGCATTGAGAGGCACCAGATCACATGAAGATGCTCCGAGCATCCAAGGCGGCGATATTCATCAATCCTCCCATGGAACACAAATTTAGAGAGAGATGTAATTGGCAGCCTTGTAGAAATATGGATCAGCGATCCATTGCACTAGATCGTGCCAGATCTCGTTGTTTTAGATGAAAATCATTGGGATCACACCAGATCATAACAATCGCAAAAACAAAAAAACTCCAGATCACGGTTCTGAGGAAGATGTGCAGATTAGATATCATAGCTTCTTGTAGACAACGATTTAAGTTTGTTGTTCCTCCACACGGTTCGATTATGACCAAATCAAACCAATTCGATCCCTCAAGCGTTGAGAAGCACATAAATTCCTGATCCGGCCAAATTTCAGATTACCTGCAATTATTACACAACTGCGATCTCTCACTGCAATCGTTCATCAGAATCAAACTCTAACATCGATTACCTTTAGTGGCACCCATAACCAGGATTAGAATAGATCAAATCCTTGAGAAATTTGAGGCATACTGTTGGCAAATGAAATCGATTTCTTGGAGATTGTATGCAGATCGTTGAGGAGTCTTTACTACTCACTATATTGTTGAGATTTTAAATAATTTCACTATGCAGTAGATCAAAGGCTATCTAGATCCCGTATTAATTCAGATCGTAAACGCGTATACCCAGTCGAGATGAAATATGCAGATCTATGGTGTGTTGAGGTCATTATCATCTCGATTTCATCATCTCTCTGTCTGCTATAAATTGGAAAGTCCCATGCGTGGATACCTATCTACACCTCTCTACCACTGGGTAAAATTTCAACTTGCTTGCCCGGGAATGCCTACAAATGCAAGGGACCTCCGATGTGGATCGAACTCCATATCAGATCGTTGTCATGTGTAGATTGTTTGGAGAAATCTCATGCAAACCTTCTCTTGTGGACATCCCATGGATTATAATAGTGAGCAGTAGAAAGAGATCTACAATCTGAATGATAGATAGATCTGCAGTCTGAATTTTAGATCTCTATGTTCCACCAAATTTCAAATTGCTAGTTCAAACGCAGATTGAATGCTAGAAATCGCTGGAGATTGTTGATGTTGCGTGTTTCTGGCAGATGACATGGATTGATGAACATCGATGGGCAGATCATTAATAAGGAAACAGATCCGCACATTGAGTGCTGAAATGTTGTGAAAACCTATTGAAATGCTCCTATTTGAAGCGGATTGTTAGCATGAAAAATCTTCAATTCGTTTTTGTGTGAGAAATCTATATAACTGAACATATTTCATTGGGTACTCAGAGAGTCCAAATGACAATTCAAAGCCGAGGATAAATAGAAAAACTCAGCACATCTATTTCTCTTGGTGCAGAAGAACTAAAGTACAATATGATTTTCAAAAACATTGCAGAAATTAGCTTACAATCCTCATATACTATCAGAACAAGATCGCATTACCATCAAAACAAAGCTGATACATCGATGGCCTTTCTAGAAGTTGAGTAGCTGATAACAAATCCCAAACCTCTTTCATCTATGATGTAGCTTGTGTGCTAATTGCTCCTCTTTGGCTGCATGCTCTCGTTGCACCTCATCTTCCATGGTGAAACTACCATGGATCTCAATATTACCAGGCCCTTAAGAACTATATTAGCTCTGATACCAATTGATAAAATATAGACAAGAATAACAACATGACAGAAAAGGCTCACTAGCCAACGCTACATTATTCACTCCAATGTTACATATTTATAGTACAATGGGTGATGCCACCTCATAAAGAGATTTGCTCTAGATCCTAAAATCATGCATGATGACTAGGCTAGGCAATCTTAACTAACTCATTAGTCATCACTTGAGTATATATTACTAATATCCTAAATGAATAATACAAATATAGGTGACAATTTAGACTTAGTGATTGGTAAAGGTAACTTAGGTAAGCCATAGGCTAACAACAACAAGAAGACTAAGGTGTATGCTTCTTCTTCTTATGCATGGGAGGCAACATTGTAATGGTATTTTTTTAGATGCTTGCAACACTAGATCTTAGGTAAAGTGTTATCTAAGTAGATCTAATAGGGCGTATGCTTATTTGGTTTATATATCTTGATGTGTTAAATAAAATATAAGTGTCATTTTGTTTCAATACATCAACATATTGTCTATTGTATGCATGTTGTTTGAAGGGATCTTGCAGGTTTATCTCTAGGGTTTCATTGGGAACTCCTTCAAGGAGAAGGGTCACTTGAAGCTCTCACATACTTCATTTCTCTAATCATATTGTTCTTCCTCTATTATTGTTTTTCACACATTCCATTTTCAGCTAGCATATGATTGTTTAAGTAGGTCAAATTAATCAAATACATCTCTTTTTATTGTGGAAAGTTCTTGCCCTAAAAGGCAAGGGTTTTCCTTAACTTCTTTTGGGTTGTGTGTAGCCATTCTAGCAAGCAAAGCTTGCTGATTTTGCAGGTATATCAGATCTGGTTGAGAGGCTTTTGGCTGCCCAAAGAAGAAGCACACAACACTAGAAGGCCCTTTTGGGGATTCGGTAGCTATCTCTCAACCCTACCTTGCATTTCTTAGCACTTTGGTACATTTTTTGCCTCTTTTTTTTGCTTGGGTAGTTCACACCTATAGAGGAAGGAGTGGTACGACCTCCCTCTTTGTGTGAGCTTGTTGGGTAGGGTAGATCTAGCTAGGGTTTTAAATTTTAGTCTTTTTACTTTTCTCTCTAGCTAGGACGTGAGGTTTAGAAGGTGAAGGGCACCTTCTCAACCTTGGACGTGGGGGTAGATTAGTCTCCTACTTGCTTGCTTGATTTATTGTTTGTAGCTTAGTTTATCTATTTTCCTTATCCTTAATGGTTTTCCCTAATTGCTAAGATCTCAAAGAATTTAACCTAACTAAGCAAATCTAATCTAATCAACTACCTAGTTGAGAGAGGAATACTCCAAATAGGTAAGGCTAAGTGTTAATACTTGATGATATGATGTGATGTGATGTGATCTATGGTTTAATGTCTTAAATTGCTTATGTTCTAGATCTATATCCTAATCTTAAGCCTATTGGGAAACACACTTAAATAACCTAACTAGATCTTGCTTAGTTTCATTTCAAGTTTGTTATCTTCTTGTTTGCACATGGTCTAGATCTTAATGCTTAATATCTAACGTGCTTAACAAGTAATTGGTTCTTTCTCTATTGCTCATATCTATTGAAAGCCATTTGCTTGGGCTTGGAATGTGTTGAATGGTTAAGTAGGCAAACACAATTAATTTTTCTTTTATCTCTTTAACGCAAGTCGTTCTTGCCATAGTGCTCATATTTCATAGCAAGCTCTTATTGTGCATGTGATAGTCTTTACTTTTCAGCCATCTTATTTGTTTTACATGTGATGATATACTTGAATTGCTAAAGCTTAAGACAACACACTAAAAAGTTAATAACAGTTTCGGCCATATCACTAAATTGCACCTTAAAAGTGCTTTAAAATCTTCTAAACAATCTAATAACCACCTAAAAGTCTACCTAATCAACTTATATACTTAATAGACTATTTAGGGTACCTTAGACCACCATCTTCACCATCTAAAACGGGGCTTGAGGAAAACAACGAAGGGTAGTGGAAGGGGACTGTCTCGTGGCGCACCAAGTGTGTGTCCTCTCCAGGAAGTACTCTTGTTTTGGGCTGACTGGTTCTGCTAGGGTTGGCCTCATTGCCATACTATCTTGACCATCCAACAATTATTTGGCAATAGGAGGAAGAGGCTTTGGTGAAAGCTAATTAAAACTTGATAAATCTTAAGAAAAGCTTAATAATTAAACCCTAGACCAAACCTAATAAAATACTTGGGGGGTTTGATAATTAAGAGTGTGGGTCATCTTTGATAATGTTAACAACATTTGTGCTAATCTTTCTAAATCTTCTTAAATTGTTGTTGATATTGCTCATAATGATGTATTGATGATGATCTCATAATTGTGATGAATTGTTGATATGATGCTTTAATCCTTTGATATCCTGCACAAACACAAATAGATAATTGGTTAGCTTGTTGTTGTAATATACCATTCTTTAAATTGTAAATCTTGTAAGTAATTGTATATGATATTCTATAATTGGATTTATTCTTTTGTAATTTTTGTGAGTAAATTGTAAGTTTTTTATTTAACGAACAACCCCTTTAACATAGTTGACCCCTTGCCCAATCTTTAGGCACTAGATTTAGTTGACCTAGGGAAAAGGCTTTTTTTTCATGCTAACCCTTGCATCTTGCATGGTTGCTTTAGCATTTTAGGAGTAGAATCTCCCAAACCTTGTAAATAATTAAAACTAACTCCTAGAACTTAACTTAATTCATTTAGTAACTAAGGTCTACCCCCTTTGGCTTCCCTAGGAGTAAGCCTAGACGCAAGAGGTTCCAGTCAAAGTGATAGCATGAGCTGTGAACCTAGGCATTGTGCCTCCAAGGACACACTAAGTGAGCCTGACTTAGCTCACGTCTGCAAGTGTGTATAAGGACGGCAACAGGGAGGACGAACAAGTGTAGCAAGAAAAGCTACAAGAAGAAGGAAGGCTAGGGGACAAGGAAGAAGGACATGAGTAAGGTGGTGTGTTTCCGATGCTACAAGAAGCCCTAGAGTACATAGAGAGACAGACAAATCTGATCTCCATCGACGAAAAGGTCCAACATCTAATTACTTAATTAGGCTAGTCCTTTGGGGTTAATAAATAACATATCGAGACTATTCAAATGAATTATATACAGACGCGAATGAAAAAAAAATATTTTGAGAAAATAATAATACCTGAAATGAAGAATCTGCAATCCAAAGAGAGGAGAGAGAGAGAGATGAGATGCAGCATCTTCCTTCCTTCGCCTCTTCCTAGTCGAGATGATCCAGATCTAGATTTTGCGCATTCCAATATATATCACATGCCCCCTCCTTGAGATTCGACAAAACACGACTTCACATACATACAATCACATATATACAAACAGAACACATAAAAACAAACACCAACACAAGAAAAAACAATCACGGGACATGGGAAGCACTTCCACATTCACACAACATGACACAACACAGGAGTATAGAGAAGGGGGATGTGAATGAGCAAGATCTTTCCAAAATGCAATCTCTTTCTTTCTTGTGTCGTGATTTCTCCAACAACTAATTTTACTCGCGCTCTCCATTGTTCTTGTTAAGAGATAAGTCAAACACATGAAAATGGTATTTCAAAAAAGCTAAACATCATACATCTTAAATCAAAGTGTATATGTGTGTGCGTGTAACTCCAAATGAAATTTTTCGTTACCTCTTTCTTTGTCTCGTCATGCTTTCTCCAACAACTGATTTTTCTCCCGCTCTCCATTGTTCCTATCAAAAGATCAATGAAAAAAGATAAACATAATACGTCTAAAATCAAAGTGTATATGTGTGCGCGTGTAACTCCAAATGAAATTTTCTTTTACCTCTTTCTTTTTCGCGTCATGCTTTCTCCAACAACCAATTTTGCTCCGACTCTCCATTGTTCCTATAAAAAGATCAGTGAAACACACAACCACGGCATTTCAAAAAAGTTGAACATCACACATCTAAAATCAAAGTGTATATGTGTGTGCGTGTAATTCCAAATGAAATTTTCCTTTGCCTCTTTCTTTCTCGCGCCATGCTTTCTCCAACAACCAATTTTGCTCCGACTCTTCATTGTTCCTATCAAAAGATCAGTGAAACACATGACCATGGCATTTCAAAAAAGATGAACATCATACATCTAAAATCAAAGTGTATATGTGTGCGTGTGTAACTCCAAATAAAATTTTCCCTTCACTCTTTCTTTGTCGCACCATGGCTTCTCCAACAACCAATTTTGCTCTGACTCTCCATTGTTCCTATAAAAAGAATAGTGAAACACATGAACATGGCATTTCAAAAGAGTTGCACTACATCAATCTAAAATCGAAGTGTGTGTGTGTGTGTGTGTCTGTGTGTGCATGCATGTAACTCCAATCAAACTTTTCCACTACTCGTGCATCAACATAAGCAATAAGCCCGATATGATAAATGATAAGGAACTTTTAATCTTCTATACCCCTACTTAAGTTATTTCCACTTAACCCTTCGTTCACTCCTTTCTTTACCTTGGAAGTCTTTTGTCTTGGGTTTGACTTCTTGCTTCTTCGTAGGTAGGGATGATTTTATCCGGATTGTAAGCCCTGTAACAAAACACAAAAAATACAAAAGAAAGCCATGAACCTTGCGTATTAAAATACATATACATCCTCGTGAATCTACTAATTACTCTGCTCTAATTCATGTTGTAACAAAAAACTTTTGCAAATTGACAAAAAGAAAAATCAAAACCTACCAGAGACAAAAATGACCTCAAACCCAATAGATAGATAGAATTTATTACTCTTCTAGAAGGAGAATATTCTAAAAGACCAAAAAGCAAACGTGAACCATACTCTCATTTTCCCAGGTGAAGACCCGCAAGAATCCTCATGGCTAGTTTAGGAGCTGTGCAAACAAAAGCATGCAAAGCAGAATCAGAACACTCTAAATACAATGGCAATTTAAATGAAATTATATACATTGAAGAAAATCATAACAAGTGTTAGAAAATCATGATATAAGAGTAAAAAAACAAAATCATAGCTTAGTTAAAAATTTATTTCATGGTTGCAACTACAATAAAAGGCATCCGACCATACACAGGTCACAACATGAGATAACTATGTCTCGTGTGTTGTGTTTGTGTGCATATTGCAAGCTAATAGAAGTTAACCTACACCTTGATTATAAATATGGTATGAGTGTTTTAGATTTTCAGGTTACTTCGAAAGTGTTTACACTATGTTTGGGGGTGTTTCATAAGATGTCGGTTTTATAGTGTATGGTAGACCCTTGTTGTTCCAAGATGGATTCGCACATTGGAGGTGGCTTACTCTTGGTTGCTAGACCCCGAACGGATGCTTACATGACATTCTTCCTGTTGAGATTTGGGTACCTTGGAAAGTGGTCCCCCTATGTTTGAGTCTCTAAACACAAAGTGGGAGACCATTACCCTCATTACTTTACTTTATGATTCTAATTTCACTTTGACTTAAGAGATTTAAGCCAAAGTGAAATATGTCACTTATGTCAAAAGTGACTATTAATTCACTTTATGGGTGAATTGAGGGACATAAAAAGAAATAAGGAAACTAAAACCAAGTGGGTTTTGAGTTGAGATTCTTTTTGGAATATCTCAACCTTTGATTAGAAATGGGATGGGATGATCTCATCCATTCATTTCTAGGTTTCCTTATAATTTCTATAAAGAGGGCGCAAAGGGCATTTGGAAGTGTTATCGCACGGTTTGTAGGAAAGGTCCAAAGGGCTTGAGTCAGGGCTTGAAACCGGCGTAACAGGAGCTTCCCCACCCACTGTCACCTCGATGGGGAGCTCTTTCTATTTAGGAGGGCAAGTCCAAGGGAGACGTC
>ML842529.1:0-31465 GCA_009831015.1 Picea engelmannii
ATCCTCCATTGACTTGGCCCAATCATCATTTAGACCCTCATTCAACATTCTGTGAACTTCAACCCCTTCATCTAACATTGTTTCATCTTCATATATGTTTTGTGCCACTTCAATGATGTTTGGTACCTCTTCATCTCTCATACTATGCAATTGTATCATATCTTCATAATAATTTATGTTCCAAGGGATTACACCACTATGCCCATGTCTTATCATATGTCGATAAATCAAATTTATTTTTCTCACCTTTCCACTAAGACAATCATTACATGGACATGGATATTTGTCCATATCATTCTCATCGACTATTCTCTCATCACATGCATGGTATTCATCCATTGTCAACCTTCGACTTTGACTCATCTTTGATGTTATGCATTCCAATATTAATTTGATATGTTAATTAACACATCTCAGGTAATTTAGATCGTACAAGGGCACAAAATCAACTAAGTTGTTGTTAACAACAACGACATTGACAAGGAACTAAGCTAGTCTATGAGTTTGCATTTTCTAGTTGTGAAGAGAGGTTGGGCAAATAAATCATTTTTCAGAGAAGCCAATAGGAAATGAGAAAGGTGTCGTAGAAGGAGGAGTTTATCAGCCTTGGAAGATATGAATCCTCTGCAGTTTGGGAGTCTTGTGGAGCATTTAATTCTTACTGCAACTTTCCACTCTCAGTTTTGGCCAAGTTATTGCAAATTATTGATTTTGGGGGCACTTGAAGGAGCTTGAAAGAATCTTTTTCTAAAACTATCATCCACTAAAACTATCAGAGTTACTTTTTTTTTCTAAGACTATCAGAGTTACATTTTTATGATATTGAAGAATTCTAGAAAGTGACCACACTTGTGATTCTAGTTTAGATCTACTAGCTTCAACACAACAACACAAGCAACAAATATATCGCTCACCAAGGTTTTCCAACCAACATATAAAGGGTATTCCAACCAACACAAACATAGACTATGGTGCCTCTAGTTATTATTCCTCCCAGTGTATCCATGACCAAGAGGACCCTATGTGTAACCACAAACCCCTTCATGATTATGGGCATAGCTAGTTGGAGATGTCCTTGTTTCTGCAAGTAGTAATGATCATGCATAAACATAAATACATGGGAGGATATATATTGGACTGGAAAATGTGTTTGTAACCTTTAATCTATCCCAATGCTCCATCAAATCTTCTAGCATTGCTTAGATTTCTCATTTATGTGCTTATAGGACTGCAACATCGTTTCCTAAAGGCATTATCTATTTCCAATGTTCATCTAAGTAGTAAGCAATAATTCTATTAGAATAAGAATATGCTCTGAATGTACACAATCAACTATTAATGCATTACTCCAGAACCTGTTATGGTATTTTTCTCTTGACCAGATTGCACAATGCTATGAATTCTTTTGGAATTTACAACAAATAAATTGCTTGAAATGTCAGGTAAAGTAGGATCATAACTAGAACCCTTGATTATGGAAATGGTTTCCTTATTAAATGTATAAACCAAAATGTGGTGGGGGAGATTATTTCAGCTAGTATTTCACAAAACTAGAACCCAAAACCTCAGCCATTTCAAGAATGACAATAAGATTGATTAAGCAAGATATTTGCGAGTCAGTACAACATGAATTATGGGCTTACCCATCACAATCCATATCTATTTACATAGAAAGGAAGTGAGTGATGCTTTATTTTTGAATTTGGTGATGGAAATCATTTGGGTTCTGTTTGAGTTGAAGAGATTTGTGTCTTGTTGTTGTTGAGCAGGGTGCATTTGAATTGCTTCATCCCCAATGATATTTGTTTTACTAGAGTTTATTCATTGATTTTAGAAGAACCATGCAAAATAATTGATTTTAGATGGTTCCTATACTCTTCCAGAGAATATTAAAGGCTTATGAATGAGTGCTCTTGAGGAGTCCGATGATGAGGGACATGTGAAAAGAAATGTTGAAAAGGTGCCCCCTTCTACTTCTGATGGAAATGGTGCTAATAGTATAATATTGGATAGAGATAAACAAATAACATATATTGTATTGAGAAGAAGAGCTAAAGAAAATGTGGTCACTTCTACAACTTTTGTTTCTATCGAGTCATCTACAAATAACAGTTCAAGGTTTACTTTTCCAGTTACTCCATCTAATACTAGTTTCACAGAACCACCACCAACACCCATAGTCATGCCATATCCTTCAGATAAAGGTAGTGTTGAAATATTGTAACTGCAAAGAGTATTCTATTTATTATCGAGTTATTATTCATTAGATCAATCCCCTTTTGTGGATTGATCATGTCGAGCATTGTAATTGACCAAATCCCCTTTTGTGGATTGGTCAAACCCTAAATATATTATACAAATTGAGAAGATGCCCCCTAGTCTAATTAAAGTGGTTTCAACCACTAAGAAGACAAGTCGGCCTCGCCCAGTGAAAAAACACCTTTCTAGCACCTGCTAGTTTGTATAAATAAAGGAAGCCAATGCCTCATTTGATCACTCACTCATTCGCTCACTCAGTGCACAAGTTTGGTAGCTGTAGTTGGGAGAATAAGGAAGAGAGAGGTGTATTGCTCAGTGGGGGATATTCTCTAGTGTTTGGTTTATTGTCTTGGCATTATATTGACTATCTATATTAAGGAAGTTTTGCTAGGTTTTCTCCCCGATGAGGGTTTCCTAGGATAAATGATGTGTATCTTGTGATTGTGTTTCTCTTAGTGATCCTACATATGATATTGTTATCTAGTCAATTGAAAAGAACCTAATAATATCTCAAAACTTAACATGGTATCAAAGCTAAGCTGATGAGAGCACCCTTCACTAGATAAGCAAAACCGTCACTATTGATGTACAAGAAAATCAAGGATTTTTATTGGAGAGGAAGTTTTTCCTAAAAACCATCTAGAAAAGTGTTCCCTACCCTAGTGGATCTTTTGGCATCTTGAGTGCACCTTTTTAGTGGAAAAAACTCCCAGAAAGTGAAACCCTAGTTTTCACTAGTAGTAGAAAACCAGAAGTACCAGAAAACCAGAAAACCAAAACCAATACCACAAGTACCAGTCCATATTTCCACAAGCTCAATTTCAAGGGGTAAAATTTGAATTTTCATAAATCTGACTACACTAGCTTACTTGCCTCAGCTCAACGCATCTAGCCCCTAGATCATAATTTCAAAATTTGAAGTTTGAAAAATTAGGGTTTTCTCATAAAGCCCTAAGTTGCAGTTTTAGAATCAGTTGTAGTTGCAGTATCAATTGAAGTATCAACTGCAGTACCAATTGCAGTCATCCTTGAAGTTTTTAAGAGTTGGTAATTATTAATGTTGCTACCAGATGGTGCCAGTACTTGCAAATACTATTAGAGGTATGTATTCACATATGTTTAAACTTTTAAGCCTTAAAGGGTATTTGTAGGAGAAGGTATCTCTTACCATAGATCCAGAAGGATCTCAATTTACAACACATTCAAAGGAATAATGTAACCCGAGTTTGATTATTCTGATATGCATCTATTTGTTATGACATTATTTTGATATAGGTTGCATGTTGAAGCTATGAGCATCATACTAACCTTTGGTCAAAATTAAAGTCAAGGTATTAGATGGATTAAAGTTGAGATCAGAGTGCTTATTCTCTAACCCAACCTTCCGTCAAGATACCATATTGTCTTAGTACAGAAGACATGTTGAAGAAAGCACTTGTCATCTTGAGTGAAGGAGACTTGGAAGAAAAGCAACACACTCATTCTTGAGGACAAGATTCCAGGGCCTACGTTTGATTAATTAATTTAATAAGATTCAATGTTGCACATGACAAAGTTGATAACTACCCCTTTACAAGTAAACACTATAGTTAGCAGTCTTTGAAAAGTATTATACTGGGTAGCATGTGAGCATATTGAGATAAATGCTTAATGTAATCATTTACCAGAAACAACTAACATCTCCTCTAGGAGAAACTTGTTGTGTTGGTTCCAGGTTACCATGGATGAATGTTTGATCACAACACTAGAAGAGTGTTGATCTCATTTCGTATTGTATTTCTTACTTTTGATCTTTGTTTCAGACATGCCACAAGTGATAGCTCTAAAGGAGCTATTGTGACGATTATTCATGCTATTTTTTTGTTACTATTATCAAGAGAGTATTATTCTTGCTTGTTGTTTTGTTGACCTTGTTTTAGGTCATTGGTGATAACCCCGAGGAAGATATAGTGAAGGTTACAAAAGGCAAAAGATGAGATGAGACATGAAAAATACTATGTACATGACCATATACATTCTTGTACCATAGAAGATGAAGAAGAAGCTATTTTTGAGATCCAAAGTATCTCATATGGAGATTGACTGTAAGGAACAGAAGGCTCCAAAGATGACCAAACATTAGAATTCATAGAAGACTTGGTCAAAGGATAATGAATCCACCTTGACGAGAAGCATAACTCGTTTGAAATATGACTCAACCTTTCATATTTAGACTTGGTATTCAATACCAAGTATACCCTGTAAGAGATGATGAAGTCCTTGTAGACTTAGAAGAAATCGAGAGTAAGCCTGATCTAAAAAATGATCAGATGAAGAGACATCTTCCAAGACTGGGAGACAAATTCCATGAGAAGACTAGATTGTAGCTTCAAAGGAGATATGAAATCTCATGTAAGATTCCCTTGTTTCAGTAACAGAGAAGGAAGCCAATCAAAAAGACTAGGATATGGATTCTTCTGTGAGACTAGAAGAGAAGTCAGTATTGACTTCCAAGATTGATCTATGCAGATCAAGCGTGTTGCAGATGTACAAATCATGATGTGTGTCTAGAGGATTCTCCTAACAAGAGGGAGAAGAATATGACGAGACACTTACTCCAGTAATTGGAGAAATAGTTACAGTATTTATGAAGACAACCATAACAACCATGATTCATATATAGTATGAGATGCAGGGGGAGCAATCCCCATATTTAAAATTAAGTGGCAGTTGGTTCATTACATTAGTTGGGTCATGGAGACATGACTATGATAAAGGATAGAGTTACCTCCATGAAAGAAGAAGAGCTACCTTTAGTATCAATTATTGAGCCACTCTCAGTTTTAGATGAAGTTGTTATCGTGATGAAGTAGAGGAGTTACTCTCAGAATTCAACAGTCATGGTGAGAATGAAGAAACTATTCTCAACTTCAGAGCATCTGCAGGTGCAGATTCCCACTTCCAAAGGAATAGTTATAGAGGAAATACTCCCAAACAATAAGACAAATATTGCCTTGGAGAAAACACAAAGAGCTAGCACATGATTCTGCAGATTGAGTTACAACTGAGCAAGTGTACCTGATTGGTACAATGTGATTTGAATATTGAAAATAGAAATACTCATGTCTACTGGTTGAAGGAAGCTCTATATGTGTTGAAGCAAGCTCCTAGAGCTTGGTATGGAAGAATTGACAGTTTCCTAACGAGATTGGGATTTACCAAGAGTAAAGTTGATTTTGACCTTTACTTCAAGGTTATGAATGATGAGCTAGTTATATTATTGCTACTATATGTAGATGATGTATTCTTGACAAGATGAAGAAAATATCATCACAGATTGCAGAAGAAGCTCGCTACAGAGTTTGATGGAAGACCTAATGCATTATCTCTTAGGTCTTGAAGTTTGGCATAGCCTAGAGAAGATCTTCCTTAACCAAGGGAAGTATGCAGTTGAAATAATGAAGAGGTTTTAACATGTTGAAATGTAAATTCATGTACACACCCATGTAAAACGAAGTTGAAGCTCCTGGTAGACACTTCATCAGAATTGGTTGATGCTACTCTATATAGACAGATTATTTGTCCGATGATGTATCTGATGAATAAAATACTGTATATATGTTTTTCTGTGAACACCTTTTGAGTCAGTATCTGGTAGAGCTTAGACATGTTCACCTTGTAGCTACAAAACATGTGATGAGATACCTTAAGGGTACATTGGATTTTGGTCTTTGTTATACTAGAGAACAAGACTTCAGATTGTGTGGATATACTGATTCAGATTGAGCTGGAAGTGTTTCTAATAGAAAGAGCACTTTCAGATGTTGTTTCAGTCTGGGGTCAATCATGATCTCATGGCAGAGTAGGAAACAATCAAGTATTTCTCTCAGCATGGAAAAAGTAGAATACATTGTTGCATGTTCCGCCAGTTGTGAAGCCATATGGCTTCAGATGTTGTTGAAAGATCTATTTAATTTGGAGATGGAATCCACTATGATCCTATGTGATAACCAAAGTTGTATAAAAATGATGGTTCCGTGATGAGTTGAAGCACATAAAGATCCGTTATCACTTCATTCATGATATGATGCAGAGAGGAGCTATAAAGCTCCATTATGTTGGAAAAAATGAACAAATTGCAGATGTGTTGACCAAGCCTCTATCTCGTGTAAAGTTTAATCACTTTTGAGACAAGCTTGGTATAGTCCGAAAGGACCTCCCTCGAAAGGGGGAGTAGTGCTGATGATACTATGGTATCCTGACCAATGGCAGGTAGCTCAGTTAGGATTTTATATCTTAGGGGACTAATCATCCCTGGACTGATCCCAAAGGTCCATAAGGATGGGATGTCAGAGTAATTGTGCATGAATATGCTAGATTTGGTCAGTAGTGGTAGCTCCGTTAGGATTTTATATCCTAGGGAATATTTTGATTCTTGGGCAGATCCTTTGGATCTATCAGAGTACCACAAGATGTTGTTGATGCCAGCCTAGTGATGAATATTTCTAACTTCATGCTAATGTTGTTGATGCCAGCCTAGTGCTGAATATTTCCAAATTTGTGCTAATGTTGTTGATGCCATCCTAGTGCTGAAGATTTCCAGCTTTGTGCTGATGTTATTGATGCCAGCCTAGTGCTGGAGATTTCCAGCTTCGTGTTGATGTTGCTGATTCTAGCCTCGTGCTCAAGATTTCCAGCTTCATGCTAATGTTGTTGTGATTCCAGCCTCGTGCTGAATATTTCCAGCTTCGTGCTAAAAATTTCCAACCTAGTGTTGATGTTGATGATGCTCCAACCTCTGTGCTATGATACTGTTGTTGTTGATGTTGTATCAACCTTGTGATGATATTGATGATGATAATGTGTTAGTGTTATACTAATCCACGTTGATGCAGATGATAACGATGATGCCACTTCAGCTTCTTGCTGAAGATGATGATGATGATGCCACTTCAGCTTCTTGCTGAAGATGACGATGACGATTTCATTTTAGCTTTAATGCTGAAGATGATGATGTTACTTTAGCCTCATGCTAAATATGTTGATGATATTACTTTAGCCTCATGCTAAAGAAGATGATGATGTTACTTTAGCCTCACGCTAAAGATGATGATGATGTTACTTTAGCCTCACTCTAAAGATGATGATGATATTACTTTGGCCTCATGCTAAAGAAGACGATGACGTTACTTTAGCCTCATGCCAAAGATGATGATGATGTTACTTTAGCCTCACGCTAAAGATGATGATGATGTTACTTTAGCCTCATGATAATGAGGATGATGATGCTACTCTAGCTCCATGTTGTGAAAAATGATGATGAGAATTTTTTTTGATGATTTATAGATATGCCAGTCACTGTTCCAGATGCTGTTGATGTTGTTTCCCTCTCTCTCTCCCGATGATGTTGTAGAATACCCTTCTTGTTAAGGGGGAGGGTTGAAATTTTGTAAATGCAAAGAGTATTCTATTTATTATTGAGTTATTATTCATTAGATCAATCCCCTTTTGTGGATTGATCATGTCGGGCATTGTAATTGACCAAATCCCCTTTTGTGTATTGGTCAAACCCTAAATATATTATTCAAATTGAGAACTTGTCCCCTAGGCTAATTAAAGTGGTTTTAACCACTAAGAAGACAAGTCATCCCTACCTAGTGAAGAGACACCTTTCCAGCACTTGCCAGTTTGTATAAATAAAGGAAGCCAACGCCTCGTTTGATCACTCACTCACTTTCTCACTCAGTGCACAAGTTTGGTAGCTGCAGTTGGGAGAAGAAGGAAGAGAGAGGCACATTGATCAGTGGATGATATTCTCTAGTGTTTGGTTTATTGTCTTGGAATTGTATTGACTATCTATATTAAGGAATTTTTTCTGGGTTTTCTCCCCCATGAGGGTTTCTCAGGATAAATTCCATGTATCTTGTGATTGTGTTTCTCTCAGTGATCCTACCTATGTTATTGTTATCTAGTAAATTGAAAAGAACCTAATAATAGCTCAAAACTTAACAGGTAGCACTAAGCCTACACCATGGAATACTACTCCAACTTACAACATTGGTTCATCAAGTCCCAACAAAGGACCCGTCTTCTCTTTTTCTACAAGTGGATCTATGGATGTGGACACTACCAAGACAAAGTTTGATTTCAAATTTGAAAGTAAGCCAGAATCATCTTTCGACAATATTGTTGTAGCTGCAGTTGTATTTGTGTCTACATATGGATTGGAATCTTCAACTTCAATCTTTAAGGGTGCATCAACCTTTGGATTATCGGTTTGTGCACCCTCTTTCATAAATTCAAGCAATATTTATCTACATCGACTACCATTGTTACCACAACTTCTACATAATTACCATTATTTGGTGATGTTGTCTCCAAGGTATTTCAAGAAACCTCACACTTCATATATGTATATGGAAAATGTATTTTATGTAATTCCTATTTCCAATAAAGTTTTTCATACAACTAGATTTGGATTCATCTAGAGTGTTGTGATTGGATTACAGGGCTATATTATGTACAACTGCATTCTTACTAGTGAAGAGTTTTCCACAAACCATCAAATGAATAATTCATCGACTGGTATTCATTTCTCCTTTCCATCTCTCCTTCTGAACAATAATATATATTAATGAATGGTGAACAAGATTTGAATAATCTGAATAATCTACCACCAAAAGAATCGTATGGTAAAAGAGATGGTTCAAAAGGTATGATCTACAAGATGAGCCTATGAAGGAGCTTAATTCATAAATTGATCAAAGTCCAAATACACAATAACCTATAGATTTCACTAAAGAATTTATAGAGCAACATATGTTTGTTTTTTGTTTCTTAAGACCATGTTTGGATCAAGGAGAGGATGATGTTCTAGAAGGATATATTCAAATCCTTGATGACATTCCTCCACCAGTATTTCTTGTGTATGATGTAGAAACCTTTGCTACTGAAAGCATGAACCATGTTCTACATGAGGTCTCTATTGACTTACCGATTATAATTGAAGAGCAACAAGAGGAATATTAGTTAGAGGAAAAATCTTCACCTACTAGCAAAATGAAACTCTTATCTGTAGAATATTTAAATAATGACTAGGTGATTGAAAACAATAGATGCCTTTCTTTTGAAAAATATTGTGAACAAACTAAGCATATGGCTCTTGATCAATCATCTTGTGCAATAACCGAGAATGTACCACTAGTTTTCATTGACACTTAGAGTTTGGATTTATGTAATAATAAGAGTATGTTTATTGGATGTATTGCCATGGAACATATTAAAATACATGAGAAATAAAGTGATTAATATGCTAAGGAAAATTTTGATTACCCAAACTATGAATTTTTTTATACATTGTACTTGATTTATTTGATGACCTTGACTCATAGAAATTTAATTACAAATTCCATGTATTTGGAAATCTTGGTTTAGTAGCATAGGAAATCTATATCGAAAATGTTTAGTGGCATAGTCAACCGAGAGATTAGGAGTTGGAATAGGATTTGAAGGATCTAGAGGATTAGTCCTCAATCAAACCATGATCAATTAGGACTTTGAGGAGAAAAATTAGTCAATATACCCGCCAGAGCTAGTCTTTAGGGAGGGGATAGAGACATTCTGGTAGGGGCTTGAGAGACCCTTTCACCATTAACCAAAATACTTACATTCACCTTCGAATAGAAGCATTTCACTTTATACTTTCAACTTAAGACATTCTCCTTTATCCTTTATCCCCTCACCTCTCACAAAAAATCACCTCACCTCACCTAAGAGATGAAAATTGGAACCACCGGACTTACCCTCACAAGCACCGAATCACCCACCCCACGAAAACAAGCTGGTCAATTTCTAATGAGGTGTAGAGTGATGGTAGTTTTCAATTGACAGATGTGGAAGATATAGTAACACCGGATGTGTCAAAACAAATTCAATATCCACATAAATATCTAGGGTTTGCAAATGTAAATATCCAGAAAGTAATAGATCCCAATACAAAAATAGAAAATACAAACATACATCTAAGGTTTGCAAACATAAATCTATTTACTTATGACTTCGCTACTGAAGGACCCTGCAAATTTGAATTCTTACTTCTCTTTTTGAGAAGTCTCCACGTCCTCTCCACAACATTTTTATCCACCATGGCATCTGCTTATATACCTATACAACCTCCAATGCTTGAATTAACTAAAACCTCTCTCCTCTGGTCGGCTTCAAGCTCCAATGGTCCAATTAACTAAAACCCCTCTCCTTTGGTCAACTCTAGATCTAATGCAGACCTCAACGAATCCAATACTGCTCACGAGCTCCAATATTAGTCAGGCCGAAAACCCTAAATACACCTCCCTCTGCCCCATCGAATATTTAACACTGCACCCACTCCCTCTGCGCAATATTAGTTAGGTCAGAAACCCCAAATACACCTCCCTCTGCCCCATCGAATATTTACCACTACACCCACTCCCTCTGTGTCCATGGACTAGTTGTATAATTACATGAAGCCCCAAACACACCTCCCTTAGCCTCGTCGAATATTTAACACTGTACCCACTCCCTCTGTACCCATGGACTAGCTGTATAATTACCTGAAGTGTGAAGTATTCTCCCACCTTCTCTATGCCCTCTTCAAATTATGAAGAGCATCGTATTCTCCCACCTTCTGCGCCCTCGTCAAATTATGAATGCGATAAGTACCCTATTCTCCCACCGCTTCAAAGAGTAGTTTGAATACATTTGTCAACATTTATCATATATCGTGAAAGTATGTCGTGAAATGATAGCAGGGAATTATTATAAAAACAATATTATAATATTATAATATTACAAAATATGATATATTTTTCAGAACCATTGATTAATATATTTTAAATCATCCACATAGCTATAGTGTATATAAAGTTTGCAAATTATATTGTGTGAATAATATTTATTTAGTTGTGTTTACCCGAAAATCAAATTAGTCATTGTTATTTGTGCGACTAATTATTTAGATGTGATTTTTTTCCCTACAATCAAATTAGTCATCTATTTAGTCATTTGTAACTGTGTTGCAAAAAAATAGTAGAATTTAGTCATTTTTCATGTCGTGACTAAAATTTTTAGTCACATAGTCATTTATTTGCCAAATTCTACTAATGTTTTTGGGAATCTCCATTGACCTCTATATCATGAGACCTTCCCCCATATCAGGTGGGAATTCAGATTCAACTCTGTCTTCTTCATTCTCATCTTGGACGAAGTTTAAACTAGGTTGTTGTCCTTGCTTTAGTTCTTGCATGTTATAACTTGGGCATTCAAATGCTTGATGAACCTCTACACCACACTAGAAACACACATAAGGTCCTCCTATGCCACCACCGTAACCTCTTCCCCTATGGAGTCCTCTTCCTCATGATTGATTCAGGTTACCTTGTCGAGTATCTTCTTCTTTATCAACTTCTTGGGATGATTCACCTCTGCCATAGTTAAAACCATCACGTGAGGCAGGCGATGTACCCCTCCTTGCTCCTCTATTCCTTTGAAAAAAAATTATGTTTATATTTTCCTCAACCTTCAAGGATAATTGGTATGCCTCTTCCACGCTGCAAACCCTATGCATGCTCAATTCATCTTGAATAGAAAATTTTAAACAATTCACATACCTTGCAGCCAATTTCTCATTAGTTTCCTGGTGATCCATGCAAATGGACAATTGATAAAACTTGTTTGTGAGTTCTTCCGCAGTGGACGGTTCTACTTCAAGTTCTAAAATCTATGAAAAAGGGTTTGGGCATAGTCCAGAGGAAAAAAAAAATTCTCTCAATTTTTTTTCCATCTTGCTCCAGGTCTTATTTTTTTCTTTTCCTTTTCTTACTCTATCTTTCTACACATGATCCCACCATATCATGGCTTGACCCTTCATCTTGGTGCATGCAAATTTCAGCTTCTTTTCCTCTAGCATAGACTGCCATTCAAAACAAATTTCCATGGCATTCATCTAATCTATTAACTCCTCTTGTTTAAAATTCCCTGCATATTCTGAAAATTCCATCTTGATCCTATCATTTCTCCCTTCTAGAGCCCTGAGCATCCTTTCTTCAAAATACATGTGCTGTAATTGTTCTTCTTCATGTTCTATATGTTGATCTACATCTCCTTGGTCTGTCTCCTCATCAAACACCTCTCTTTGTATTATTCTCTAACTAGCCAACATGTTTGTAAGATATGCTACTTGCGATGAACTCCCCTCAATCACCATCCACAACTACAAAAACCTTCATATAACCTTTGTTGATACAAGGTTGAGTCCATCTGTCCACTTCAGAAATCTATCTAAGTCCCAAACTTCTCATGCAACTAGTCAAACTCATCTCCAATGTCTTTCCATCTTTGCACCTTGACTGATTCCGCTTCAAGGAACCATGCACACACCTCCCCACTGCTAAGCCATACTGTTGGTAACCGATTGTCATAAATCTGTGAAGAGATACCTCATCCAAAGGCTACAATTGACCCACTCGTCCAACAACCCAACTCGACTCAACTGTTGTTCTCAGTGATGCACAACAAAAACATGCCATGGTAGAAATGTGTCCAACCAACTTACTTGTTGCAAAGATGATATAGGTCACATCAAGTTGTCCAACTCACTCAAGTGCTTCAACTCATTGCAACCCAAAACTTCTCCCCTTCACGATCACTTCTGTGATCATTTCTACAATCATTTTTGTGGTCAGATCTGTGACAAGTATTTCATTCGTCCGCCTTCCCAAGTGCTCGATTCATCCAATGAACTCTGTACCCAGTCTCTTCAAGGTGTTTACAATAGGTATGGGACTTACTTCTGCCACAAACCAAACTAACCAAGTCTATGCCTAGACTGTCTCTACGAAAGGTCAGTCCACCTTACCGAACCTTCACCAAGTTTGAGCCCAAACTGCCTCTGCGATCAGCTCTGTGAAAAGTTCTGCGATGAACTCTACGATGAGTTCTGGAACCATACACCTTTCCCAAGTGATTTATTTCACCACAAACTTTGATCTCAATCTATACGAGATGTGCACCCAGATCAAACTTCCACCGCACTGTCAACAAGAACCTTTGTCATAAGCCTGATGCAAATTCTCTTTGATGAACTAGTTTGTTCCACCAAATTGTTCACTAAGTCTGTGAAAATTCCCACTGAATTGTCTTTGCGTTGCACCCCATCACCACTATCACCACCACAATAATATATCTTGCTTGAAGCTCTGATACCATCTATCCTATCCCCACATGATGCCTACATGAATCTTGTGATTGTGCACCTCTTGAGGGCGTGTGACACCACAACATTTCTCACTTGGCTACTTAGAAACACCAAGGATACTTCGTCGAGACTAAACCTCTTCACCTAGAGCATACCCATACTCTGTTCTAGGCTATGGGTGAGTCACACTCCTACTCTAGTGTAACTCTCTTGTATACTAGTATTCTAAATGTGTGGAATGGTGAGTGAATGGAGGAAAGTCTTTAGCAATGGTATAATAAAATATAAATAAAAGAATTTAGAGCTCTACATTACTTAATAATATGGAGAATTTATCTAGACAAAAACTCACATATATTTGAAGATAAACCCATTCCCACCTTTTAAGTTTTCTTTCAAATTAGATTACGGTGTCCAATTGAAAAATGCCTTCCAATCAATATTTATGTCATCAATTGGGTGAGTTGGTAATTGATAGACCCAAATCTTAAAGGATTTTTTTATGGATACAAGAAGAAACCAATAGAGTTGAACAACTCTTGAGGAATTATGTTTCTATCTATATCTCATAGTGTAATTTTTAAATAAAGCTTAGAGGTAGGTTCCAATAATTATGTTGAGTTTGTGGCCTTGAGACTATTTCTTAAATGTTCTATGGAAAGGAATGTAAAACACATTCAAATATTTTGTGACCCTTTGGTTGTGATATAAAAGATGAAAGGTAATGATTAGTTTCATAATATTCAACTCAATCCAATTGTTCGATGAAATGTAATGATTAGTTGCATAATATTTAACTCAAGCCAATTGGTGAACAATTAAATGAGGTTGCCTATTTTGAAAAAAAATCATTCGACTATTTTTTTTCCTCGGAAAACTCGTAATTTCTTTAAGTGCATAAAAAAATTACATTCACATATAGATACTAGCCTTGTATATGTTATCATAAAAAAGGTAACATATATTGTCGATGCATTATAAGCATCATTACATTTCCAACAGTATAATCAAAACCGATTACTTGCATATCTAGGACACCCATGAATCCAGATGAATAATATTTTCCAACAAAGGTAAAAATATGAACTGTAGAGTAGAATAAAAGCATACAAAATTGTACAAAATGTCCAAAAAAAACATTATGTTTTATCATTGAGTATAAAAGGCCTATGATAGTAACCACTGTTTCTCATTGTTGTCTGCTCTCCAATATACCAATGTCCATATTCTAGTTGCGAGGCTTCTTTGGATAACATGTCTACCAACCGATTTCACTCCCTGTAGAGATGAGTAAAATAGATAATGTCAAATAAATTGATTAATCTCATTACTTCCTTGAATATTGGAACAAAATGGGAAATGTAACATCGTTGAAATCCTTTTTCCCAATTGACGATTAACATTGATTCACCAAATACTTGCAGTGTTTTGCAACCCTTTTCCACAAAAAATAATGAAAGAAGTTTTAATGCCATTATTTCAGCATAATTATTTGTTCCATCCCCCAAACCCAATTTGATAAGGTAGTAATGTGATGTGGAAATATATATACAACCACCCCCTCCACACATAACTTGATCCTCTGATGCGGCCCCATCAAAGTAACCCCAAGGCCTAGAGTTATCATAAGTTTCCTCCCTAACAATTTAGGTAAGGTCGAGCCTCTCACTTCTCGATTTTGCGAAGAAATCAAGGATACCAATGCACAATGCATCCACTCTAGTTGTCGTAGTGACCTCATCCTTGAATATAGCATTGTTCTGAGCCATCTAGATCCCCTAAGCTATGATGAAATGAAAATTGCTTGAATCATAGTTCCCCCTCGCATGCAACCAATCCTTCAAGGCATCACTAAAGGAAATACCCTGCCAACACCAATGTGTATTTGACAAGGTTTGCGACTCTACCCAAACACCCTTGGTGAATACACATCGCATGAAAAGGTGATCCATTGTTTCCAGCTATTCTTTGTAAAGTGGACACCAACCCGAACCATTGAAATGCCTCTTTTGTAGATTATCCCAAGTTGGTAATTTGTTCTCCAAGATCGACCAAACTAGGATCTTCCCTTTTGTTTGGCATTGTTGTTTCCAAAGTTTCTTCCACCACCAAAGTGGTTCTCGATGTTGAAATTCCACACTTAGCTGAACATATCCCTCTTTTGGAGTATACAACCCTCATGGATCACCATCCTAGAGTAACTCGTCTTCCCTTTCATTCAAACAAATATTGGCTACCTTTAATGCTTGCATATACATGTCCCAATGAATTAAATCATCATCATTAATTCCTAGCTTCCGCCCACTCAACCATCCTTGATGCCAGATATTGGCTGTTGTTGGGTCCCAAGCTTGTGCTAAGTAGATATACCCCCCACACTCTAGCTGTAAGCGAGTCCCAACATTCAAAATATGTCCACGATTACTAGCTGCCCACGGATCCAATCCAATCCGGACCATCCTACCTGTACCAATCCTCCAAGCCAGACCATTCCCGATCAAGTCGAAATCCTTTATCATCACTTTCCAAATAAAAGAGATACTCAAAATTATTTTGATTGGGTCTCGTAACCACTCAAGAATAGATAGAGGCACACCATATTTTTTATGAACTACTCTGGTTCAAAGGTTGGACGTGTTGATCAATATCCAAGTACACTTTGTTGCAAGAGCTTTTGAGAATAAAAAAATGCTTTTCAACCACCATCCCCCTAAGGCCTTCAGAACTACAATTCTCTCCCATCAAACCCACGACATCACCTGCTTTTCATCGTTTCCCCTCCATATATAGGAAAAACAAATTTTCCTTACTTTTTCCAGGATTCCCTTTGAGATCCAAGATAAGGACATCCAATAGATCGGGATTACCTCCATAACCGACTTAATCAGTACCAGTCTCCCAGCCCTTGACAACCACTTATGACTCCAAAAATTTATCCTTTTTTCTAATTTTTCAATGAGCCACATCCAGTCTACCTTCCTGTAGTCATTTGGTTTTAATTGAAATCCAAGATATTTCAGCCCCACATCCAGCTCAAGAACCTAAAAGGGGAGCTTTGAAATAAAGTAATGAATCTAATCAACTTCCAAGTATGGAAAGGTAATGGTAGATTTCTGATCATTGATCAACATACCTGTATCCATTTCAAAGAGTGTAAGAATTTCACATAGTTTGTCAGTATCTCTCCTTGATCCATCACTGAAAATTAAAATATCATCTACAAAGAGCAAGTGGGAGATGTACAATACTGGGGAAATTTTTATTCCTTTGAAACTACCTGAGTTCCTTGCCTCTTCCAGAAAACGATTGAGACCTTTTTACATCAGAAGGAAGAGTAGAGGTGACAAGGGGCACCTCTGTCTTAATCCTCTTTCATCTTGAAAAAAGGAGGAAGCTGTGCCATTAAGTAGGATAGAGAAAGAAACAGTTGATAGAAAACCCATCACCCAATTTGTAAAAACCACCCCAAAACCAAGGTGTATCATTAATATCCTAGTATAAAGACGAATAGTCCTGATGATGAATCTTGATTCGGATTCGAAACGTCAATGATGAAATGACACCAACTGTGGACTATCCGAACAACACATATGAAACTCCTCGCCACAAAACTTAAAAACAACAAAGCCAATTTAATCTGTCATAAGCTTTTGAAAAATCTATTTTCACTACAACCCCTTTAGTTTTCTGGTTTTCATATTGTGTAAGCCTTCTTGTGCTACTCCAATCGCCTCATGAAATTGCCTACGCGCCAAAAAACCAACCTGTTCACTTGAAATATTTCTAGAAAGAATATCTTTTAATATTCTACTAATAACTTTTTAAATAATATTGTAAAGATAGTTGCATAAGGAGATTGGCCGGAAATCATCAAAAGAGGAGGGGTTATCCAACTTTGGCATTAGAAAAATAAAATTTGAGTTTAAAGGATCATAAATATGGCCATTCACTCGAGATTCTTCCACCACCTTCAAAACATCATGACCCATCATATCAAATAATCCTAGGTAAAATTCTATAGGCCAGCCATTGGGCCCAAGAATTTTTCCCTTTTGAAAAGAGTGAATGAATTCCAATAATTCCTTCTCTGTGACCATTGCCATTAATCTTTGATTGTCCTCCTCCTCCAAAAAGCGTGGAAATATCCTGGCTACTTGAACAATTTCTACAATGGAAGTCCCCTCCTGGACCTTGAACATGTCTCGAAAATGTTCTATGTCCATGGTAGCCAATCCTTCAAAAGTGTTAACAACTTCTCCATCCCCCTTCTTTAATCCCCAAATTGTATTATCCATTTTCCTACCTTTCACATACGCATGAAATAATTTTGTATTCTCATCCCCACATGAAATAAATATAGCACGTCTCTTTAGCCCCCATGGAGCTTCTTTTTCCTCTAGTAACACTCTTCTCCTTTTCTCCAACCTAACCAAATTCTCCTTTTCATCATGAGTAATAAAACCCCACCCATTGCCATTTTGCATATCCCGAAGAGATTGTTCAATGTGTCTCATTTCTTGTTCCTCTTTAATATTTTTTTCATGAGCCCAAGTAATATTTGCTTGTTTGATCCTTTTTAAGTTTTCCAAAAACTGTACAGCTGCATGATTTTGAAATTAAGGCTCAATAGGGATCCACATGCCTCTAACCAAAGCTTGATAATCTGTATCCTTTAACCAGCCCTCAAAAAATTTAAACAGACTAGGGGCTCTCCTTCCCCTACCTCTTAACTCCAACACAATCAAACTATGATTTGATTCACCACCACAGAAAACCCATTGTCTGACCAGTGCCTTGGACTCAATCAATCCCTCCGCCAACAAGAACCAATACAATATTTTTTCCACCTTATCGTCCCCCATCCTTCTATTTCTCCACGTTGGTTTAAGTTTCGTGGGTTCAATGTCCATCATCCCATACTGATCCAACAATTTTAAAAACTAATTGGTTAACGGATTTGGAACTGATCGAGGTCCCCAAACCGCTGCAGCTCCTAAGGAGAAATTAAAGTCCCCACCAATAATTACCTCCCTCTTAGAAAACCAAGAGCACTTAGCAATGGATTCCCAATATCTCTGCTTGTCTAAATAGGGTCCATAGACGTTTACAAGAGTCATCGGATGACCCAATTTTGCAGATAAAATTTTCAGCCCGATCCCTGACTCAAATCCCCAAACACTCTCACAATTACACTTCTTTAACAACCACTCAATAGTCAAAACTACTGAGCGACCCTTGGCATCAATTGCAACAAAATCCCAACCAGGAAGCAAGGATTCTAAGACCGCAATCACTGACTCACTAACTTCCAAAGTTTCTTGTAGAAAAATAACCTCCGGAAATAAATAGTCCACCAATCTTCGTAAAGACAATTTTTTGGATGGGTTCGCCAACCCTCGACAGTTGAAAGACATGATTTTCACAAGGTAACCTCCCCTTGGGTTTACTTTTCTCTAAGCACCCATTCGATGGAAGATTTCCTTCCCGAGGCCAAATCAATTCTGGCCTGATCTTGAGCCAAAAAAAGGTGGGACTTTCTACCCCAGCCTATGAAAAACAAGGAAAAATGATGTAAGGATTCCAGTCCACGCCCCCCAGCACGTCCTCACCACCCACTAAGAAATCCTCTTTTATAATGGGCCTGTTATGTAGAGTGTACTAGACCCTACTGTCATCCGAGGATGAGTTTTTGGAGACCGATGAGGTTACACAAGGAGTGGGGTTAGTTTCAGATGAGACCAAAGGAAAAGTTGATAGGGAGGTAGCATAAACAATACTAGTGGAGACCCCATAAGGAATGTGTCCAAAAACCCCTAAAACCAAATCTGTGCCCGAAGAAACCGGAGGATTATTCGAGACAAAGTGACACTAGGGACCAATGTTCCCAACGAAGAGACCAAAGGCATGGCTAAAGGTGGAGGATAACAGTCCCCAATAGTAGGAACTAAACAAAATACATGAACAAGACTTGGTGGAGGAGGGAAAGAAGTGTCCCTAAGAGGGATGGAACCTTTGACTCCCAGAACCCCATCCAAAATCAAGGAATCAAAAAAAGTAAAAGTACCAGACAAAGTGGCATTAGGAGACCACTTACTCGTTAAATCTATCTCTCGATGGCTAACCTTCACTATTGTGAGCAAATCCTTTGTCTTTTTCACGGCTAAAGCATCCGAGACTTGTCCCACTGCTGACGAGGAGGACCCCGGTCTTCCCTTTTATGCATGTCGAGCCTTTGCCTCCACCTCATTCAACCCCCCCACAAAAGGATCCTCCATAACCAACCTCACCTTCTTGACTAGCTGATCATCTCTATTAGAATATCAAGATTTCCCTTTGAATGGTAAAGAGAAATCCACTACCCCGTGTCCATAGACATGACACCTGTGAAATATAAAGGGTATACCTTCATAGTCCAATGTCTGGACAAAATACCCAGACGTCGTTTCAATTACCAACTCCTATAGATGTCCCGGTCAAAGGTCCAACCGCACCAAAATTCTGGCCACTGACATAAGACCAGTCTCTTTAAAAGACACGTCAGCTTCTATGAAGCTGCCCAACTTGCTCCCAATTGTTGTAAACCTAACATGGTTCCAGTACTTCATAGGAAAACCCGACAACCGCACCTAGATGGGTTCCAAATCCACCCTCTCTTTCTTGGCATCAAAGTTTGGAGTCCATTGTTTGAGAACAATATGCGTCCTTGCCATACTCCAAACTTTCTGCATAACCCAGTTTACATCCTCCTTGGTAGAAAAAATAAAGGAGAACCAACCTCTTTCCAGAATCTGAATGAGTGGCACATTTGAAATATTGTTTTTCCAATTTGAAGCAACCCAATCTCGTAGAAAATCCCCAGCCAGTTTTTTTCCCCGCGCTCTACTGACCACCACCTGTTCAGAGAATTCCACCACCCTATCCATATCTATATCTACCCAAAACACAAGGCTATCAATACTCTTCCTGTCTCAAACACACTAAGTTCCTTTGTGTGTAGGAGTCTTTCTTCCACCAACACCCTTCTGTCCCTTTGGTATCCCTTCCTTGTTCGATTTGTGTATTATGGGATTTCCCTCAGAGGGTCGATCCACCGTGCCCTCCCTGCCTTTAACTTCTTCCCTTGTAAAGTCACCTACACTCTTCACCACTTCCGCAAGGTCACCTTCAACTTCCATGAGTACATCTGACAACGAAAAAGAGATATTGGAACCAAACCCTAAGGATGCCTTCGGTATCGTTCCCCAACTTCTCCTCGAAAAGTTCACCAATACCGGGGCCACTGCATCTTGAGCCAACCACCCCCAGAGCTGGGAACAGTTCCAATCCATGCCTCACAACCTCTAAAGGTTCCCCAGATAACCCATCTTCCAAACCCGAATAGAAAACCAACCCATCCGAAAATGACAAATCAGTCTTGAGTGGAAACCACGAACCAGGATCAATTGACAGCAGAGCCTTCGAATCCGCAAAACCACCTGCCATTACCACCCTAGGTTCACTGACAGGAGACATTGTGTTCACTGTCGTAAGATTCCCCCATTCCACACCAATCACCATCCTTTCTTCCGTAGCCTTTGACACCACCAAGTTGAAGGGTTGTGAGAAAACGTTTATCCCATCGTGTGGGTCCGAGGAATAATCAATTGCCTCCTCTTCCCCCGCTATGTCTAATCCACCTACCCCCACTCATATCGAGTCCCCGAACCTCGACTTAGCCGCAAGCATTATCTCCAAAACCTATAAATTCTGAAAAAACCTTAAGAACCTCCTCCTCCCTTCATTTGACTATATTTACATGGAGTTGAATAAGAAAGTGGACACTCTATCAAAAAAAAAAAGAAAAATGATAGAAGAGGGATCCATGGCAGTGGAAGAAACAAGAGTTGGAGTCTCTATTTCTTTTATGTTTAGCTTCTGAAGAATATGTTTCAAGTTTTGTTATGTTGTAAAAGATATAAAATTGTATATCCATGTTGGATAATGATGTCATTTTTTAAGAGATGGAATATTTTGATGACACTTGTAGGATTTTTTTATTTACCTCATAGAAGTAATGTTTTTAATAGTAAAAAGGACTTGTTAATTGGATATTTAAAAGATTAAGTGTTAAGGATAAAATACTTTATGTGATGAGGGCTTAGGTTACTAAGTCTAATTTATTTTTGTAAGGTGTGAAAAGAATATGAGAAATGTGATTATGATTGTCATTTTTTTTATATGTATCTTATAGAAGTAATGTTTTTAATAGTAAAAATGATTTGTTGAGTAAATATTTTATGAGGATATTTAAAAGATTAAGTGTTAGGGATAAAAGACTTTATCCGATAAGGGCTTAGGTTACTAAGTCTAATTTATTTTTGTAAGGTGTGAAAAGAATATGAGAAATGTGATTGAGATTGTCGTTTATAGTAAAATCAAGGGTTTTCTAAAGAATTTTTTTTTATAAAGAAAACAATATATCATCAATCAGAAGAGATTATGCATTTCTTATATTTATTAAAAATATTGAAGAATAATTTATTATTAAATATATAATTTATTACTAAGTCTAATTTATTTTTGTAAGGTGCGAAAAGAATATGAAAAATGTGATTATGATGGTCATTTATTTCTTATATTTATTTAAAAATATTGAAGAATAATTTATTACTAAGTCTAATTTATTTTTGTAAGGTGTGAAAAGAATATGAAAAATGTGATTATGATTTTCATTTATTTCTTATATTTATACAACCTGAGTGGGCCTAATGGTTAAGAACATGTGTTTCCTCTTAAGAGGTCACAAGTTCAAATCCAGAGGGGGGTAGGGTATGTATACCTTCGTAGACTTTACCAGTCAAATCGTTGGACGGAGGGGAGTCCTTTGTCCCGCAAACAAGGGGATCTCATACACCAATTTGATGTGCTGGCTTGGTTGTGACCTTAAAAATAGATTATTATTATTATTATTATTATTTAAAAATATTGGTTACACAAATACATTCATCATTACACATTCTTCCCGCATTTTGCCAATAATATATCCCTAATCACACCATAAACTTCTATTGCCTCTTGTTATTCATCCTATGTTTTTCTATATTTTTTGTGATTAAAAGATGATTATATCATGTTTTACTAATGACAGTTGATAAAGTGTGATTTGCATGATCAACATTCTCGTACCGTTACTATTGTTCAACATTCTACATAGTATAATTATTCCCGTACTTGATATTGTAGCTTGTCATATTGACGTGCTTCTAGAAGGAAATCGAGAACATGGGGTTTTTCTAGAATGACGTTGACATGCGAACATGTGAGTCAGAATTCACCCAGATCGCACGTGTGGACCTCCAGCTTAGGGGGAATGATTATGCAAAAATTAGCAAAAATCTCAAACTACCAAATTGTGCCTCGATTTTCGTGCAAATGGTATCAGATCCAGAAATTCGACAATATTGGTTTTGTCTAGAATGTGGAAAATTGAGTAAGACAAAGGGCACTTTTTAAAAATTCAAATTTGTTTGGAAGATATGGGTGGATCTCTTACTCGAATTTGTCTAAATTGATGAAAAACCCAGATTTTTGTGATTTCATTCCAAAATTTGTAAAATTGGTTTTAACGAAAATCCGAGTTTGGGATATTCGGTTCTATCATTTCTCCTTGGATTTTTATGTATAAATAGAGCCTCATAGGGTTGAGGAGGGAGCATTTTTACTTTGTTGAAGGTATCCATAAATTATGTATGAAGAAGAGGACTTGATATTGTAATCAAGATTATTGATGTTAATAAGAGTCCGAAAACAACAAATCATGTTCCTTTCTATCATCTGAGATAGCGTAGCCAAGGCTCACCAACTAGACGGCAAGGGCTCACCGACTGAGAAGTGTAGCCTCTTTCTATTTTTGTTTTAATTAGAATTTTGCAGTGAGAATGTCATTTTTATTACAATTTAGTTCTAGTTTGATTGTTTGGATCCCTTTGAAAGCATTTTAATTATGTTCTTTATCATGATTTAGGTAATTAAAGGCTCAAAGATATTCAACTCTTTATTTGTGTATATAAATCCCACAAGTCATATTTTCATTTGTCATAATATTTGTTGTTATGTGCAGTTCTTGAAATCGCCTTCAAACACCGATTTGGCACATTGTCTATTGTATTATATATATTATCACTGTGTTTTAGACTATTTATACTCACCATCATTTTATGTTCAATCATATATGTTTTCCTCCATGCTGGTTTATACTCTGTTACTTAACAAAATATTTGATGAGTTCCCAAATCTCTTTCATGTCTTCACATCGATTCCTTTCATCATCTAAACTCAGTCAATCTACATAGTTCCATGCATTGATCGTGAGGATCACACACAATCACATGAGAGATATATCTACAGCTGAATTGAGAGTTTTGTCATGTTTACAATGCACATAAAATTTACTTTATGTAAGGATGGTAATGTAATCTATTTCAAAATTATATTATTGTGATTTCAATCATGAGAGAATTTCAAGCACTGAATTAAGTCTCCTTTGATATATGATTTATAAAGAAAGGAGGAATTTTACAGAATACTCANGAAGTGTAGCCTCTTTCTATTTTTGTTTTAATTAGAATTTTGCAGTGAGAATGTCATTTTTATTACAATTTAGTTCTAGTTTGATTGTTTGGATCCCTTTGAAAGCATTTTAATTATGTTCTTTATCATGATTTAGGTAATTAAAGGCTCAAAGATATTCAACTCTTTATTTGTGTATATAAATCCCACAAGTCATATTTTCATTTGTCATAATATTTGTTGTTATGTGCAGTTCTTGAAATCGCCTTCAAACACCGATTTGGCACATTGTCTATTGTATTATATATATTATCACTGTGTTTTAGACTATTTATACTCACCATCATTTTATGTTCAATCATATATGTTTTCCTCCATGCTGGTTTATACTCTGTTACTTAACAAAATATTTGATGAGTTCCCAAATCTCTTTCATGTCTTCACATCGATTCCTTTCATCATCTAAACTCAGTCAATCTACATAGTTCCATGCATTGATCGTGAGGATCACACACAATCACATGAGAGATATATCTACAGCTGAATTGAGAGTTTTGTCATGTTTACAATGCACATAAAATTTACTTTATGTAAGGATGGTAATGTAATCTATTTCAAAATTATATTATTGTGATTTCAATCATGAGAGAATTTCAAGCACTGAATTAAGTCTCCTTTGATATATGATTTATAAAGAAAGGAGGAATTTTACAGAATACTCATTGCATATTCAAATGCTATTGTGATTAAAATTACATATTACCATGCTTACACAATGTATTGTGGTGTGTTTGATGTATGCATTTGAAGAATGGTTTCTGAGCATAGGAGGATTTTAATTCAAGAAGTTTTTTATATGGTTTTCCTGTAGTTTAAATTTCCTTTTATTTATGCATTTTGATTTTACTTCTAGTTCTTTTTTCATTCATTTTGAAGTGTGCTTTCCCACTTTAGATTAGGCTAGACTAGGCTCCAATTCTGCACATAGTGTGGCTGCACCTCGAAGCCTATGAGCCCCGGTTGATAATTTAATGTTGGTAAATTATATTTAGCCCAACATTTTTGGCGCCATTTTCCAGGAGTTGATAAAGGGATTGAAGTCTAGGTAGGTAGTTTTTCTTTAAATTACACAGCTTGGGGGAGGAGAAACAATAAGACGAGAGGTAAGAACCTCTGTGACCACTATTGTGAGTTTCCCCAAAACCTTGACTGTTACTTTATTGCAAGTGTGTTTCTCTTTTGCAAAGTGTGCTTTCTTTCCTACAAAGTCTGTTTACTTTCTTGAAAGTATCTTTATTTTCATGCAAGTGTGGTATGATTTTCAAATTTTGTAATTAGTTTCTATTATTTCTTATGGTTTGCTTAAAAATTGTTTTGAGAGTTAGTTAGTTTTCATTTCATGTTCATCAAAAATATTAAAAAATCAAAAATATTTTGGGTGTTGAAAGAACCCTATGCGCTAATCCATGTGTGATACAGGACCCATCAACCAACAAGATGGATTCAAAGATGATAATGAGTTTCAAAGAATTCTCTCAAATCCTAACAACAAATGGGATCTCTTCTTCTCATGAAGATCACATCTTGACCATAGTCAAGAACCTATCTACTTCTCCAAAAGACATGGAAAAACCAAAGTTCCATGACCACATCCACGAGAAGATCCAAAATCCTTCTATAATCACCCTTTCCAACTTATATAGGAGACTAAAGAATCATGGACCACATCCGATGGAGAGACACCATTAGAACATGAGATCGAGGAGTTTCTAATATGCCTTTCTGAAGATCCTCTATGCACTAATGAGACTAGTCATTCGACACAAGATGATCTACATGGCATGATAGAGGGAGACATGCATATTTTTCTAAATGAGGAAGTGAACCAAGAACATCATGAATTTATCAAACATTGGTTCCATACGATGACCAGATTGAACCACCACTCTCTTCTTCGACAACTCTTCACATCCTATCATTCGAATTAGCTGGTTCCTCATGTTCGGGTACTTATTAAAGTATATTATTCAAACTTGAATGTGAGTATATTCATAATCCTGTTATGCACGGGGCTTCATTGGAAATATTCATATACTTGAAAATGGGTCTTTTCTTAAGTAAGGTAGGATAATAAATAAATGAATAAATGAGTAAGTGTTGCATATAGTTGTTAGTTTGGTGCAACATCTTTTTTTGTCTTTTTCAATAATTGTAGCTATCAGGCTGAGAAACTAATATTAAAGGAGTTTGTTGCCCCAAAATTTTTAATATATTTTTCAACTAATCTTTTTCCAACTTTTCTAAATAAATTAGGCTATGATGATTTGTTGGAGTTTTGCAGGTATCCTCTTTTCAGTTGGATCGAGAGAACATCTTCATGACTTATTCAGGGAAGTAATTTCATTTCTTTTGGTTCTACTGTTTTGTCAATACTATCTTTTATTCTGATCTTTTGTTACCTAAGATTGTTCTGGAACAACTGAACCCATTTTTCTATTACTCTCCTAAAATTTGTTTCTCAAAAGACTACACTTTGACCTTTATTAGTTTTTCTCTACTATTTTTATGAACTATTTTCCTTAAAGAATTTTATAGTTTAGGTAATCTATAATAATGCAAAACTAAAAGAGAAAAAAGTTCAATCAAACCCAAGAATTTTTGTCACAACCAATCATTTTCAAGAGATTTCATTTCCATTATTTATACAAAATTTTAGATCGTTTATTATAGTAGTAACTCATAGCATTGTCTTTGATTATACTATGAGATTACATAAAGTTAAAAGTCCATATTATGATGCCATAGGTAGCTATTACAACCTAATCTAATCTCAAATTTTGTTAGTAGAGAATCCTTATAAAAGAGTAACAAGAGAGTGCATGATGTTTCTACCCATGGGAACACTACCATAATTATATGGAGAAGATGAACTTGGGGACTAGAGGCACCTTTAGGTCATTCTCTCATGGCCTCATCCACCACAGATTAAGTAAGTTTGACCATGATATGTATGTGGACTAATCTTAATACATAATTTTATTTTTCATACGAACAATCTTTTATGGGCAATCTATAAAATATCTTCCAACCCAATACCATCCCGTAAAAATGTTTTCAAATATGCTCCCCCATTCACCCGTACGAATGCAGTATATAAATTTTATCTTAAGGGTAAAGTTTGGGACAAGAGCGTTTGATGGAAAATGGGTGTAAGAGGCTAACCCGCTGGGATACTGAATAGGTCTACTGGCAGCGGGTACCGACCTGTGGTATGACTAGGAAAACCCATCAGGGTACTAAACATGCTTGTGGTCAATGGGAGATTCTGTCTGGGGAGGATATTTCTTAGATGTCAAAATTACCCCATTGGAGTACTGAACATGCTTGTTGGCAATGGGTTCTAATTTTGATATGCCTAATCTATATTTTTTAGTATGAACAATATACTTGTGTAAATCATTAAGAAGAAGCATGCAGGGTTGAACTAAAGGTTAAATAAAATCCATTTATTCACCATTTGAGAATAACCCTAAGTTGACCTTAAGACCCTATCATCCAATTCATACTATATCTAAGATGTACTATCTTAAGAGTGGGACCATGATCTTAGAAGCTTAATATACTCAACTGTGAAATTTATCTTTATTACTTGAATGACTGTAAATATTTTCAGAGTGAAAAAGGTTGATTGGTTTCCTATGGGGTTTTCATTTGTTGAGACTGCTAATACTCTTTTATTTTCCCTCCTAAAGGAAAATAACAAAATCCATACTCTAATTTATACAGAGCTCTCTAAACATAAGTGCTACTAATCTTTTGATGAATTCTTTTTAATCAAAGAAATACAAATATTTTCTATAGAACGAAAAAGATGATTATACATTTTTGTGGGTTATGCTTGAATTATCTCAGTCAGTCATATAGCGGGAATATTCATAAGTGATATTCAAAAATTGTTCGAATATAAATTGTCAAAATGTGATAATGGATGTACTTCATGTTATGATTAGTTTATTATACGATCTTATGATTTTCTCTATGCGTGGTCAGGCTTAACAATCATGGACTTTGTGCCCACAATCCATTAGTAGCTCTCATATTTTTGTTCTTAGCAACTCTCGAATTGGTATCAATAAAAGTTGGCAGCAATATTTTTCTTATAGCCACATGCCACTCAGTCTTAAGCCGTTTGCATGAGGACATGCAAACTCTTGGGTTTGGGGGAGATCTCTAGATCCATTCTATATCTTCAGAGTCTCTCTTCAACATCTCCAGTATCTCCAACATCTTTAGTTCATCTCAGCCAGTTTTTTTCTGGATCTAGCAGATCAACTTCCATTCTCTTTAGTAGTTCTCAACCTTGCTCTGCCTCATCTTCAACTTTCAAGCGGCCCACATCATGTTTCCACAGATCTTTCATCCGGTTATGCATAGTTTCCACTTCATCATGCATTATAATTCAAAGAATGGGTAACTTGAGGTAAAACATGTATAAATCTCTTTAATTTACTAAGAATTTGGAAAACATGATGCATAAGCACTATCACCTACTCCACACTCCACTACCACTTAGAAAGTACCATCACAACTACTCACCAAACCTTCCATTTTCACTCCACCAATTATAATGAAAATTATACTCTGATCATAAGACCAAGCAATGAAAAGGAAATATGTGGTATACAAATACAAACATAAAGCAACATCTTTAGTGTCTTCTCTTTGTACATCATAAGGCATTCCTAGTTCATCTGAATGTTCTGATGAAGTCATGGTTGCCTATTCAAGCAAATAACCACATGTAAATCTTGGTCTTAGAATGAATATACGATACATAGTATAAAGGTGTCCAAGTTCATACGACCACCATCCCCATCATTTCACATTCTCCACACTCATACCATTCACTATCACCCTGTGATAACCCATCCTTTGCTTGTCCTCCATTTTCATGATAATTTTGTTTCTCTATTTTTAATCAATCTGTGACAATATAATCAATTTCTAGAGTGTCGCTCCACAAGAGCCAACACCTACACAAAAGGAACAAAGTCACATAAATATATAAACACAGTATCATAAGTTCTTCACCTTGTTTGCACGAGGACATGAAAATCCTTGGGTTTGGGGGTGTGTTGGGCTCTAGTTTTGTCATATTTACACTACACAAATACATTCATCATTACACATTTTCCCCGCATTTTGCCTATAATATATCCCTAATCACACCATAAACCTCTATTGTCTCTTGTTATTCATCCTACGTGGTTAATACATAATTTTCTATATTTTTAGTGATTAAAAGACGATTGTATCATGTTTTACTAATGACGGTTGATAAAGTGTGATTTACATGATCAACAATCGTGTACCATTATTGTTGTTCAACATTCTGCACTAGTTTAACTATTCACGTACCTGATATTGTAGCTTTTCATATTGGCATGCTTCTAAAAGGAAATCGGGAACATGGGTTTTGTCCAGAACGATGTTGAAATTGTAATTCATGTGTCAGAATTCACCTATATCACACGTGTGGACCTCCAACTCAGGGGGATGATTATGCAAAAATTAGCAAAAATCTCAAACTGCCAACTTATGCCTCGATTTCCCTGCAGATGGTATCAGATCCATAAATTCTACAATATGGGTTTTGTCTATAATGTGGAAAATTGAATAACATGTGGGAAATTTTTCAAAATTCGAATTGTTTTGGACGATATGGGTGGATCTCTAACTCAAATCTGCCCAAATTGATGAAAAAACCCAGATTTTTGTGATTCATTCCAAAATTTGTAAAATTGGTTTTAACCAAAATCTGAGTTTGGGGGATTCGGTTCTATCCTTTCTCCTTGGATTTTTATGTATAAATAGAGCCTCATAGGGTTGAGGAGGGAGCATTGTTACTTTGTTGAAGGTATCCATAATTTCTGTATGAAGAACAAGACTTGATATTGTAATAGAGATTATTGATGTTAATAGGAGTCTGAATTCAATAGATAATGTTCCTTTATATCATCTGAGATAGTGTAGCCAAGGCTCACCAACCAGACGACAAGGGCCCACCGATTAGGAAGTGTTGCCTCTTTCTATTTTTGTTTTAATTAGAATTTTGCAGTGGGAATGCCATTTTTATTACAATTTAGTTCTAGTTTGATTGTTTGGATTCCTTTCAAAGCATTTTAATTATGTTCTTTATCATGATTTAGGTAATTAAAGGCTCAGAGATATTCAACTCTTTATTTGTGTATATAAATCCCACAAGTCATATTTTCATTTGTCATGATATGTGTTGTTATGTGCAGTTCTTGAAATCGCCTTCAAACACAGATTTGGTGCACTGTCTATTGTATTATATATATTATCACTGTGTTTTAGAATATTTATACTCACCATCATTTTATGTTTTGTCATATATGTTTTCCTCCATGCTGGTTTACACTCTGTTGCTTACCAAAATATTTGATCAGTTTCCAGATCTCTTTCATGTCTTCACATCGATTCCTTTCATCATCTAAACTCACTCAATCTGCATAGTTCCATGCATTGATCGTGAGGATCACACATAGTCACATGAGAGATATATCTACGACCAAATTGGGAGTTTTGTCATGTTTACAATGCACATAAAATTCACTTTATGTATTTTAGTATATATGTAGGGATGGTAATGTAATCTATTTCAAAATTATATTATTGTGATTTCAATCATGAGAGAATTTCAAGCACTGAATTAAGTCTCCTTTGATATATACTTTATCAATATATGATTTATAAAGAAAGGAGGAATTTTAAAGAATACTCAGTGAATATTCAAATGCTACTGTGATTAAAATTACATATTACCATACTTACACAGTGTATTGTGGTGTGTTTGATGTATGCATTTGAAGATGGTTTCTGAGCATAAGAGCATTTTAATTCAAGATTTTTTTTAGATGGTTTTCCTGTAGTTTAAATTTCCTTTTATTTTTGCACTTTGATTTTACTTCTAGTTCTTCTTTCATTCATTTTGAAGTGTGCTTGCCGGCTTTAGATTAGGCTAGACTAGGCTCCAATCCTGCACATATTGTGGCCACACCTCGAAGCCTACGAGCCCCGATTAATAATTTAATGTTGGTAAATTAGTGCATATATTTAGCCCAACAATATTTAAAAGATTAAGTGTTGGGATAAAAGACTTTATGTGATGAAGGGCTTAGGTTACTAAGTCTAATTTATTTTTGTAAGGTGTGAAAAGAATATGAGAAATATGATTGAGATTGCTGTTTATGAGTAAAATCAAGGTTTTTCTAAGGAAAAAAAGTTTTTAGAAAGAAAACAATATATCATCAATTAGAGGAGATCATGCATTTCTTATATTTATTTAAAAACATTGAAGAATAATTTATTACTAAATATCACATAATAAAGCATTGGATAATGTTAGAGTTTTTTTATTTACAAAGA